>CAWUFW010018310.1:0-226577 GCA_963921515.1 Calotriton arnoldi
ACGGTGGGCAGTCAAAATATCGGAAAAATTATATCGATATACAAAAATATCGAAGTTTAAATATCGAAGGAAAGAATATCGAAGGGACAGAATATCGATGGACAGAATATCGACCCTAAGGTAAGTAATATCGAATTTTTTAATATCGATGTAAGTAATATCGAAGTTAGTAATATCGAAATCAAATATATCGATGTTACTAATATCGATATTACTAATATCGATATTTGTATTATTGTTATGTATTTTGTTATGTTTTTAATATGTATGTGTTATATGTGTTTTTGTTAAGTGTTCTAATTGTTTAGAAATATATATGTATACAATTTTTATATGTTAATAAATTTATTTTTAAGTTATTTATTTTTTTGTACTGTAGCGTGGTTGTGGGTTTATAGGGAATAGGGTGGGAAGTAATTTAATTATACTAAATTAATTATTAATTTTTAGGAATTATAAATTAATTTTAAATATTTTTTGCGCTTAAGTTCTGTAGCGGGTTGTGGGTTTATAGGGGAATAGGGTGGGAAGTAATTTAATTGTAATTAAGTTATAATTTATTTTAATTAATTGGTATTGATAAATATATTATTGTTAATTAATTAATAATTGGTAATTAATTTTTATTAATTGGTTATAATTTTGATTAATTGATTATCATGTAATTTAAATTTAATTAAGTTATAATTTATTTTAATTAATTGTTATTGATAATTATATAATTGTTAATGAATTAATAATTGTAATTAATTTTAATTAATTGGTGATTAATTTTTAGTAATTGATTAATTAATCAATATGTAATTTAAATGCAATTAATTTATAATTTATTTTAATTAATTGGTATTGATAATTATATTAGTGTTAATTAATTGATAATTGGTAATCAATTATTAATTGGTAATTAATTATTATTAATTAGTTATTAATTTTTATTAATTGATTAATTGATCATTATGTTAAGTGTATTTTATCATTGCAGTGTGTTGTGCGTTTATAGGGTAATACTTTTGGAAGTAATTGAAATCTAATTAAGTAATTATTAAATTTATTTTTGGGTTTTGATAATTAATTTATTGTTGTTTTATCATTAATTGGTAATTAAATATTATTAAATATTATCTATTGATAAATTTAATTAATATTCATTAATTATTATTTATTGGTATTTATTATTAATGTATTGTTAATAAATTTTCTATTGGTAAATATGTTTTTAATAAATTATTATTGGTATTGGTAAATAGTTTAGAGTTATTTAATAATTCATTAATTATTTTAAAAATGTGTTTATTTCTAAGTATGTTATTTGTCACTTCTACGCTATCCAACACTTTCCCTACTGTTGCACTCTCTGGAGTGGGAATAGTAATTTCTACCCCTACGCTATCCAACACTTTCCCTACTGTTGCACTCTCTGGAGTGGGAATAGTAATTTTTACCCTCACGCTATCCAACGCTTTCCCTACTGTTGCACTCCCTGGAGTGGGAATAGTAATTTTTACCCCTACACTATCCAACACTTTCCCTACTGTTGCACTCTCTGGAGTTGGAATAGTAATTTTTACCCCTACGCTATCCAACACTTTCCCTACTGTTGCACTCTCTGGAGTGGGAATAGTAATTTTTACCCCTACGCTATCCAACATTTTTCTTACTGTTGTTTTTTGGGAGTTGTAATAGTAGTTTTATTCCCTACGCTACTTAATATTTTTTGTATTATTTTAGTTAATATAGTATATAATTAATTTTAAAAATATTAAAAGTAAATTTAACTTTTTAATTTGTTATACATAATTATTTAATTTTTATTTATGTTATTGTTTTATGTGTATAGATGTATTTATAATTTATAATATTTTTTAATAATTTATAATTTATTAAAATAATTATTCAAACTTATTATTAAGTAAGTATATTATATATTATATGTATATGTTTAATTAATGTTTTATTTAATTATATATGTTACTTATTAATTTTAAATATTACCAAATAATTTTAACTATGTTTATTTAAATTATAAGTATTATTTAGTTTATTTTTGATTACGATATTTTTGACATCGATATTTTTTTTTCGATATTTTTGTACTTACCATGTTGTAGATAGGATGTCGATATTCTTGACATCGATATTTTTGTTGCGATATTTTTGTAGGTCGATTTTTTGACCTTCGATATTTTGTCAGTGATTCCACTGGACATCATTATGAGAGTCGGTACATTGCATTGTCCTAAGTTGTGACAGACAGAGGTTGATATTGTTGAAGCACATTCTCATGGCAACCTGAAGCATTTTGATGTGCACGTCAAGCTGTGTGCATGAACAGCTCATGTATTGATCAATTGCCTGTATATGGCCATTGCTACTCAAGTTCCTTCACATGCCTGACACAGCTGTATCATCCCTGTCCACATTTGTGCTTTAACGATGACATACGTACACTTACACTTAGGGTATGTAGCAAGTTTGGGGCATGTGTGGTGGCAGTTTTGCTTTGCTCTGTGCGTCACATTGGTGTGTCTGTGCAACATGGTCACAGTCCGGTATGCCTGAGATCTTTTTTTTTAAACCTTTATTTTTATTATTTTTCATCAATACAGTACAATTGCAATAATAATGATGAAAAATTACAATGACAGTCATTAGGTATGGCACGTTGAGATACAATCAATGATATTATCACAGAAAGAAAAAAAAGGAGGCATAGTATACAGTACATATTCCTCTGAACCGCGGGACAATAGCACCAGCAGGATTACTCATTACACCCGACAAAGTCAGTTAGGAATCCAATGTACATAGATAGCACTAAACATGTGGCCATTGGGAGATTTTCACATGGGGAGGCGACACTGCTGCAGCAACACATCAGAAATGTTAGCGGGTAAGAAGACACAATACTCATTCATCCGGCAGTGGCAGCTCGGGCAAGCAGGTAGCTCTGTAGAGGACTCCACATATTTCTTGGCCTCGAGGCCCTAGGTAAGAATTCAGCATACTGAATCAATTGATCTTGGCAGTATATCATGTCATCCAGCCATTCCTTGAATTTTGGTGCCCGCCCCTACCCCATCTACAAGCCACTCTACGTTTAGCCAATAAGCACGCAGTATCAAGAAATTTACGACAGTATTTAGGGATAAGCTTAGTATAGCCTAGTGCTATCAATGGCGTGCATTCTAGGGAAATAGGAACCATCTGGCGTAAGGCATCAAAGATTTGGGCCCAATATTCATTCACCCCAGGACACTTCCAAGCCAGGTGTAAAAAATCAGCACCAGGTCTACCGCATCTATCACACCTGTCCGTAGTTTTCAAGTTAAATCGGAACAACTTGACCGGGGTGTAATATAGACGCTGCAGGAATTTGTAATGTGTGACGCGAAGCCTGGAGCTAGCAGAGATTTGTTCTGTTTGTAGGCAGCAGTATACCCACTGAGCATCAGTTATTTCCTGCCCCAACTCCTGACTCCATTTGACACGGGAAGAGCCAAGTATCTCCGTCTGCTGAGCGCGCAGAGTATGATAAAGTACAGAAACCAGATGTCCAGGTGATGTGGCACGTAGCAGCATATGCAAAGGGGTAAATGTAGTGGGCTCCTGAGGATAGTCTGGGGTGATAGAGCGGATACCCTGGCGAAGCCTGACATAAAGGAATATATCCAGTGAGGATACTTGTAACCCCTGGAAAATACTCTCAGATGTACGGAATGCTCCATCGCGGTAGAGGTTCCCCTATGTGGTGATTTTGGTGCGCTCACATAATTTGAGGAACCCTGTTTCTTGTAAGAGAGGCATGCGTGGGTGATAGGAGAGTGGGAGGAGTGGTGAGTATAACATGGGATGCTGGAGGAGAGACAGAACACGACGCCAGGCGTCCACTGTGCAGGTAATCGTGGTAGGTTCAATATCGTGTGTACGGGGAAGCGTGTATAACATACCATTTAAAGGTATTGGGTCTGCCAACCAGTGTTCAGCTGCAATTTGTGACATGTATCTAGGGGTATGGAACCAGTAGAACGCATAGTGGGCTTGTGCACAAGTATAATACAATTCGAAATCTGGCACATCAAACCCTCCTTGGGCGTAAGGTTGGATGAGGACTTTCCATTTCAAGCGAGGTTGCTTACCCCCCCATATTAGCCTCGTCATTTCGGACTGTAATGTTTGAAAGAAATGGCGCCCAGGATGGTAAGGGATATTTAAAAAAAGATATAAAATTTGCGGTAGGACCACCATTTTAATCAGCGCCGCACGCCCCACCAGGGACAGCGGAAAAGACATCCACCGAGTGACATTTTCCGTAATCCTATGGATCACAGTGCCATAATTGAGGCGCATCAACTCATCTCTATCTCTAGTCAGTACAACCCCAAGATATCATAGATCTGAATCGCACCATTCTAGCAGGAAGTCAAGGGAAAACGCGAGGCCGCAGTGGTCAAGGGGAATATTTGAGACTTCCCCAGTTTATATGTATTCCAGAAAGTTTACCAAACAATAGGAATTCTCTAAGTAGTGGGTTTAGATTATCCTATGGATGCCTTACATAAAGCGTTATGTCGTCAGCATATAAGAATATGAGAATTTGTCGCAGGTTACATCTTAGAGCCCTATCCTGGTGATGCTGCCTCAACTTTGATGCCAGTGGTTCAATTGCAAGCGCAAAAAGAAGGGGTGAGAGCGGGCATCCATGCCGCGTGCCCCTGGTTATGGGAAACGCGTCAGATAGGTGATCATTAATTAATACTCTTGCCGTTGGCAGCCGATAAAGCAGCTGTATCCGGGACAGAAATAAGGCAGGGAACCTCATGCGCTGCAATATTCCACAGAGATAATCCCACTCGACAATCGAATGCTTTCGTGGCATCCAAGAAGATTGCCGCCAGCGGCAGTTCCGGAGCCACATTCTGCAATATAGAAAATAGGGTGCGTAAATTATGTGTGGTTGCTCTGCCTGGAACGAACCCTGCTTGATCGGGGAGCACCAATTTTTCCATCAGCAGGGCTAACCTATTCGCGATTATCTTTGCCAGTATTTTGGCGTCGCAATTAATAAGTGATAACGGCCTGTAAGAATCACATTGTAGTGGTGACTTTCCGGGTTTGAGAAGCGACGTGATTAGAGCTTCCCTCATGGACGGGGAAGCCTGCCCGCTTCTAATGATTCCTCATATAGTTCTTTTAAAATTGGGGCCATCAGATCGATATAGGTTTTATAAAACTCGGCGGGCAGCCCGTCGAGGCCAGGAGCCTTCCCAGATTGAAGCTGCATGATGGCTTCCCGTATTTCATCGAGCTCAAAAGGAGCACTGAGGAAAGCCCTCTGTGTGTCGCCCAGCCACCCCAAAGCAACGTCATTTAGAAAGCTGTCTAATTCAAAATGATCTTTACGCTGCGAAGTGTATAATGTCGAGTAGTGTGCGGTAAAGGTGGTCAGTATATCAGTAGTGTCACGCTGCAGTACCTCTCCTGGCCCCATGATCTCCAAGACACAGTTGGAGAAGTGTGGACGTCGTATTATTTGGGCTAGCGTTTTTCCAGGTCGCTCACCTTCCCCATATTTCCGGGCCACCCAATATTTCCCCCGGAATTTCGTCTCACGATCTGCGGCCTCTGTATATTCAGAAAGTTTCACCTGGAATGCATGCTGAACATCGTTGTCCCCACTCCCCCCCAGTTGCTTTTCCAGATACTTGAGCTCTGTTTCTAGTCGTCTAAAGCGTGTTCTGTATGTCCCTCAGCACGCCGAAACCCTTAGAGATACAGAACCCCGTATTGTCACCTTAAAGGCTTCCCAAATAATTTCTACATCATCCACGGACCCTTTATTCCTTTGAAAGAAATCGCGAATTTCATCTTCCAATTCACTGTGGAACACCGCATCGAGGAGCATTAAGGGCTGCAGCCGCCAAGTCCGACGTGGTCTATTATACCCAGGAGGAGCAATCGTGAGTTTGACCAGGGAATGGTCCGAGTATGTTCTAGCTAGGTGTGTGACATCTTTTATCAGTGGGCCCAGTCCTCTAGATAATAGGTGATAGTCTAACCATGCCCATGATGCAGCATGCGCTGTGAAATGTGTGCCCTCCCTCTCATTTGGATGTAAGTGGCGCCAGGCATCTAATAGATCCATCTCCAGTGTGATACCCTGTAGAACATGGTGGGACTTATTGTAGTGATGCGGTGCGGTGCGGGATTAGATCTGTCGACAGCAGGGTTGAGAGCCACATTAAAATCCCCTCCCCATATGATATGTGTGGAGCCTATATCAAGTATTTTGCCCCATAATACAGTGAAAAATTCCGGATTGTCCATATTTGGGCCATAGCAGCTCACCAACGTGACGGACTCTGTACCCAGTCTCCCCCACACAATGGTGTACCTGCCGTTATGATCTAATAACGTGCCTGCCAGGGGAACGGCGTGTGTTTCTTAATAAGTATTGCCGTGCCTCTAGAATATGAGGAATACGAGGAGAATAGTCGATGATCTGCCCATTTCGTAGCAAATGTAGTGGGACGTAACGAATGCACATGTGTTTCTTGGATTAATGCAATGTGTATGTGATGGCTAGCTAAATATGCCAATAGCTGGCGACGTTTACGCGGATCCCCAAGTCCCTGCACATTCCACGTAATTATCTGAAGACACTGCTGTGTCGCCGGGTCAGCCATGAGTAGATGAGGTGTGTGATAATTGAAAGCTTGCTTCCCATTTACTCTATGCCTCTGTCATTGATATACCATTTGCCTGTCTGTCATGATACAGTGTAGAAGATATCAACACATTTAACTGAAAAACCAACTCCCCCTAACCCAACCCTCCCACAACAGCACCCCAATTGTGCCGGAATGACATTTCCCACCCTAGACCCATCTTTTCCCAACTTTGTCAAAGCGGTCAACTCAGACCAACATGGAAGATAGTCATGTGGGGGATCACCCATAGCGGGGGAATCACTGGTGGAGCACGTATAACCTCCCTGCTCCCGGTGCTCACACCCGACTGCAGAAGCAGCAGGTAAGGCCGCAGGAGCAAGGACGGGAGGGTGCTCGGCGTCCTGCCATGGATGAAAGGTAACATTGTCCAGTTCTTACCGGTTACACATGAATCTGCTGGTACTCGCCTCTGCAACACTGGTAGGATACATCCAGAGTCTCTATTCAGCCGAAGAGTTCAGTTGTTTGTGAGTGCAAACGATTGCCCTCAGGGGACGCAGAACATGTGCCAGGAGACCAACAACAGAATAATTCCACTGACTCAGGGCCACAGATTTCGAGCAGTGAAAGCTGTATCTCTCCTTCTCTACGGGTCTCCTTCCAGCTCCAGGGAGCGGGACGAGGAGAAGTGGTCGTCGGAGTTCCGCCGAGGCGAACGCCGGTTGATGCTTTTGAGGAACTCTTCTGCTTGATGCGGATTCAGAAAAATCTTTTGTTTACTTTGATGCGTGATTCTGAGGCGCGCCGGATATAGTAGAGCAAAATCAATTTGCGCCTTGCGGAGCTGTTGTTTCACTGGGATGAATTTTCGACGAGCCTCCTGCACCGCAACCGTAAAGTCGGGATAGATGGTAAAATTCATGCCCTCATATGTCAGAGATTTACGTTCTCGGGCTAGGCGAAGTGCTGTGTCCCGGTCCCGGTAATTAAGGATCCGGGCAATGATAGGACGCGGAGCACTGCCCGGAGGAGGCCGGGGCCCAAGAGATCGGTGCGCCCTCTCTACTGTTAAGTGTGGGGAGAAGGCGGCAGCCCCAAATGTGTCTCTCAGTAGGCGCTCGATGTAGTCCTCCATGCGACCCGTGTTTGTGGTTTCTGATATGCCTAGAACTCGTATGTTGTTTCTGGGGCTCCTAGCCTCTGCTCCTCATTCTTGGAGGCTATTACTTTCAGGATTTTGTCCATTTGCGTCTCCTGGTTTTGCATGCGAGCCGCAGCGTCCTCCAAGTCAGAGATCCGTCGTTCCGCCTCCTTGATCTGTTCATCATGCTTGTCCACTTTCAGCACCAGGAAGTCTAGGCGACTGTTCATCGTGTCCATTTTGCCGGATAAGGAGTTGAGACTCTGCTGCTTCGCCAGGAGGAGTGCTTTAACTTCATCATCAGAGGAAGAGGAATGTGCTTGAGATGCGTCGTCCATGTTTTGTGTTTGTTCCTCGGTGCTGGAGCGTGTGACTGCTTTTTTTGCCTCAAATGTGAGTCTAGATTGACGTCCCTCCGGCTTCCACATTGGTGAACGTGAGGCTGATGTAGTCCACACTACTAAGTTTACTGCTGAGGTGTCGGCGGCTGTATAGCATATAGTGACCAGCAACAGTGGCCCAGAGCTTCAGGCTAAGGCATATGTTACTCCGGATTGGTCTCCAGTCTCAGTAGTGGGTGACAGATTACCCAGTTCAGCAAAGCGCCCCGGGGCCAATCCGTTCAATGTCAGGGTGTTGCCTCGATGTGAGGGGGTGTGGAGTTACTTGAGAATGACAGATGATGAGCAGAGTCTCCTGTGATAACGAAACAGGTGGAGATTTTGTCAGTAGGCAGTTCTGTTACTCCCTGAGCAGTAAGCAGATCAATATATACTGCCCCTTCACGCAGTAATGTGTGACGCCCCACCAGGACCGCTGCGTGTCGCCCCTATGACACAGCGTTGTAGGGCCTCAGAGTGAGCGTGGGCACAGAGGCGACGAGGGCCCAGCGCAGCAGGACATCTCACAGGCCCTCAGGATTTGTGCTGCCCACTGCCACAAGGCGCGCGGGTGACCAAGGGGATGCAACTGGCACTATGAGTGTCCAAGCCCACGTCTAGCAGCCAGGTGCCAATCCGGCGATCCTACGGATTCCGTTGTAGGTATCAGATCACGTATTATAGCCCCGCTCACGGTTCGTGAGCGTATCGGAACTGCAGCACCTCACAGTAGCCGGTATGTGATGGCGTCGCTCCGGGGGGACCCCTGATGTGTAACAGGTGGGCGCCTTAAATTTGGGCAGTGACAGCAACCTCTGGCAGGTGCGCCCTCGATCTCCCGCTTCAACTGGGTCTAGCGCCTGGCGCCGCTGCCGTAGCCTCAACCAGCCCTTCGCAGCTTCCCGCGCACAAAATGGCGGCTTGTGCTTAATATCCCAGCCCTGCAGTCACAGTAGTTCTCCGGTTTTAAAACATGAAGGAGTACCCAGGGTCTGTGCTCTGTAGTAGCGCAGTGCGTGTGAGTGGTGCGCTGTGTGGAACACTATCGTAGGCTTGTGGGGGTATTGATGACCACACCTCCCGCCGCCGATGCGCTCACCTTTGCTGAAGGGATTAGTGTCCGTAGCGCAGCTTATCCGCCATTAATACACGTAGGGGTCAGCATGGACAGGCTTCTGTTGACGTACGGTCCGAGTCGGACCCGCAGAGTTTCGGCACCAGGACGTTCCCCGGGAATGAGGCCCAGCACCTCGTGGGAAGCAGGGAGCTCGAGTCGCGCTCCCCGCCGCACTCAGCGCCATCCAGCTCACCACCAGTCTCCCGCTGCGACGTCTGCAGTGCCCTAAGAGGGATTCCCAAGCTGCAATCAAGCTGAAACCCGCACCGGGGCACGTATGTATCTTACTGCACAGCTTCTGAGTTGTTTTAGGCACCTTCTGGCATGGAAAGTAGGATAAATTCAGGATTTTTGAGCCGAGCTACCGGAGCCTCACAGAGGAGCGGCCATTCCGGTTGTGCGCCACCTAGCGCCCCCGGCATGCCGGAGATCTAATGTGACATACTATTTGGTTGTCTGTGGTCCTAGTTCACATCTCATTTCATACAAGTCATGGTGTTACCGTAGCTAATGATGTTGGTGCTGAGTTTTGTCAGTGCTAACGTCTTTTAACTTGTCTATTTCCTCCATGGTGAGAGGGATTGGACACAGCATCTCTCTTGCTTTTCCATGCTCATGACAGTGATGGCCAGAGGTGTGTGTGTTGCAGTTCTGCTGCTGTGAGTTGCATGCCTCCTCCGATGCAGTCCAGGTTAGTAATTGTGTTTGGAGTGTCTATGACAGTGAGTGATGTGTTGTGTGAATGATGCGTATAACGCAGAACGATGTGGGATTGAAATGCAGCTCACAATTGCACCTTTTGGGAATTACACCATGCTACAGTGTCAGCTATTTGGGTGTGTCCATCCTAGTCACTGTCAGGTGTACACTGTGAATAATGTATAGGTTACATTGTGTGTGCTTGGTGCTATGTACTATGTCTGATCTCCCCAATTTTCATCTACGAGACACACCTTCACAGCCAGGTCAGGGGACACCCCAGGGCCACTGCATCTACAGTTCCAATGGCTGTGAGTGTAAATGTTTTTGAGTTGGCCAGTGCGTAGGTGTGACTTGCAGCCAATTCATACATCTGGATGGATAGTATCCTCTTCTATGTACGTTACATAGATGACATCTTTCTGATATGGAAAGACAGCCCTGAAGAACTTAATAGATATTTCCTTTATCTAAATGACAACGAATATAACATCAAGTTAACTAGTAGTAGCTCAAAACATGAGATTACATTTCTGGACCTTAGGTTGTATACAAAGGGTCATGTCATTCATAGTGACATGCACAGGAAACCTACATCTTGTAACAGTGTGTTACATGCAGCAAGCTGTCACCCTAAGCCCACCATCTCGGCCATACCATATAGCGAGATGGTGCGGAGTCCGCCAAAATTGCAGCGAGGATTGCAATTTTGAGAAAAATATTAGCAAGGTTAAAAGTGAGTTCAATGCAAGAGGTTATACTGGTGACTGTCTTAAGAAAGCTGAAAGTAGGATCAGGAAATGCAAGAGAAATGATACTTTAGTTCATCGATCACGTGCTCCTGATAACACTACTTTTGGCCAGTGCTCATTTATAACTGAGTATGGGACGTACAGTAACCATATTTTTAATATACTAAGAAAAAATTGGCATTTACTCAAGTCTGACACGCTCCCGCTAGATTTTGTTCCGAAAAAACCTAGAGTGATTTATCGGAAGGGCTCTATGATAAAAAACATGATTTGCCCTAGTTATGTTAAGGCACCTAAGACATCTCTATCCACATGGTTGCCTGAGAAACCACAAGGCTTCTACACATGTGGTGGCTGTTCAATCTGCAAGTTTGGTTTAAATAAGAAAAAGTTCTTTAAATACAATGGACCTAAGAACTATGAAATATTATCATTTATCAACTGCAATACCACACATGTTGTGTATGTGATTAATTGCTGGTGTGGAAAAGTCTATGTAGGGAGTAGCACAAGAAGTTTAAAAACCCGGATTCAGGAACATGTTAGATGTATAAAAAATGGGGATGTGAGGAATCCAGTGGCACAACACATTAGTGAAATTCATCCAAAGAATAGTGAAATTACATTCATTGCAATAGATAGTGTTAGTGTCAATGTTAGAGGAGGTGATAGGACCATACAACTTAGACAGATAGAAGCACGTTGGATCTGTAGACTTAGATCTGTAACCTTGGGTTTAAATATTAATAATGAATTTCATTATTTTTTATAAGATCATTAACTACTCTTGGTTTATTGTGTCCTGATGCCTTCAGCTAATACTGAATTTTTCATTTCAAAGACTCACAGGGACCTGTGGTGTTACTTATAATGCTGTAAGATCATTATAAGATGAAAAACATGAGCTGTCATCATGTTAAATGAAGTACGTATTTTTAAACTGTATGCATGGATCTTATTATGTTTCTGTACTCTTCGGCTAAATGTGATTGGCCAATTTTTAAAGTTTCATTATTGTTTATACTTGATATAGATCGACTATATACATGTCGACATTCTTTCCTGTAATTTTTATAAAATATCGGTTTGAAATAAATATACAGGTTTAAACTTTTGAAACGATTGACAAGAAAGAAATTGTGAATTAATGATATTAAGGGCTTAACAAATTTCTCATATATTCCTTTAAGTAAATAACCCGTGTCTAAACATGGCGGGTGAATTGTGTAAATCGGACTGACAAGTAGGCTTTATGATCGCTGAATGAACAGTAGATGAGAAACAATCGTGTTCGAATTATTACTAGAAAACACCGATACACTGCGTCTTTCATTATTCTTGTAGGTATTTTTATATGTTTTAATACCTACATTATGCAATTGTAATATACAATTAAAGACGCTACTGAACCATTCAAAGATGGCGCTGTCTTTGGCACCATATATTCGTGTCTAAACATGGCGGGTGAATTGTGTAAATCGGACTGACAAGTAGGCTTTATAATCGCCGAATGAACAGTAGATAAGAAACAATCGTGTTCGGATTATCATTAGAAAACACCGACACACTGCATCTTTTATTATTCTTGTAGGTATTTTTATATGTTCTAATACCTACATTATGCAATTGAAATATACAATTGAAGACGCTATTGAACCATTCAAAGATGGCACTGTCTTTGGCACCACATATTCGTCATTTCCGGCGCGACTCTAGCACTAATGTGGGACTAATTGTAAATAATTGGTTAATTTACCAATTTTCTAAAACATATAAAAGCGCGCGGTTTCGCTGTATCTCTTTGAGATCTTTTTCGGACCAGATTACCGCATGGAGACCAGAGCTACACTTGCTGTGAGTATTTTGGATGCGTGTGTATGTATACATAACGAGGGTTGTGATGAAGGAACTGTGCGGTATATTATAACTTTCAATCTGACCACGAGTAGTGCAGAATTACTTTTATTAAGTTTTTCAACCAATAGTATATAATGCGTGGCTCTGTGTTAGAATCTGGCGAGTCTTAAAAATGGCTACCATCTTTTGCCGTTTTTTGGAATTTTTTAATCTGATTATGAACAGAGCAGGATCACATATACCAAGTCTTTTAATTTACAATATACAACATGCGGCCTTGTGTTAGAATCTGGCGAGTCTTAAAAATGGCTACCATCTTTTGCCGTTTTTTGGAATTTTTTAATCTGATTATGAACAGAGCAGGATCACATATACCAAGTCTTTTAATTTACAATATACAACATGCGGCCTTGTGTTAGAATCTGGCGAGTTTAAAAATGGCCGCCAATTTTGCCGTTTGGAATTACTTATTGGTAGGACCCATGGACATACATTCTGAGATCTCATTCTGCTTATTTGCAGTAATGTTCTTTGTGACTACGATTGTCTCTTAAAAGAGGCTATATCCATTTATGGTATATATACACAGTACGAGTACCATATATTTGTCAGGAGATAACATTTGGCATCCCTTTGACAATTAGAAATGACATTGAATTTAATATGAGCAAATGAGGGTGCTATTTTACAGTGAAAAGGTAGAATTCGCATATCGTACATGTGCAATATACTAGCTAAACAAAGCTGATAAGAGAGAAAAAATATACGATAATTACCGCTAGAAATAGAATGAACTGATGGTGATTTTTTGTTTTAAAAGAAACATACAGATATGATATGGGACATCAGTGAGTTGACAATCTTTTGGGTGAACGCCAGCTATATGACCACAGATACCCATACTTGAATATACATAGTTTGCAAGCAAGTAAGTTTTTCGATGTGTATTTTGTGATTGGACATTTGTCTAAATTAGTTTAGAATGGCGTATAGGCCATATAACAAACTGTGGATATGAATATGTTACAGATCATATCAAGAATGCCCAAAGAAGACTTTTTTGTTTATTTAAAAAAACAATACTGTGAGTAACATCAGATCAATGATAATTTGTGATATGTTGCGGTGAATTTTTACATATGTGTAATTTTTTACTTTTTCTATAGATTTTTTGGGTTATATACTTTGATCACAATTCTATGAATGAATATCCTTTCACATCTTAAGGTATGTGTACTTTTTTGAAGTTGACGAATTTAAGGTGTAATACATTTGAACAAATAGGTCCGGTAAAATGTAAATTGTATATTCGATGTCTCCTCCTGTTTGGGTTAACTGTGCAGGGAACTGAGTTTTTGCATAGTATCTGTACATACCTTAGTATAAGTTAGACGATACACAATTTTAAAGACTATCTCTTGAATATGCGTTATGAAAAAGTGTTTTCCCAATGTAACTAAAGGATCTCCATAATGATGTTAATAATGATCTTGCTCTTATGTTTTAAAAGTTTGTATTCAATGTTGTAAATAGTGTTTGTTTATGTACTTTTTTAGCCCTGAAGAAGTCCGAGTGAGGACGAAACGCATTGGCGGTTTCGAAATTTTAAGAAAATGAATAAAGAATGAATTTTAACAACTGAAGACCTTTCTGACTTTTTCTCTTGGGAAAACAACTACTTAATGCAAATTTATTCCGTTGTGAACATGGTCTAACAATGACTTATATATGTATTTAACATCTAGTAGTGTGCAGGGGCTATTCTGCCAATTCATACATCGGGACCATGTGTCAGCCATCTTGCCAAGGCATTTACTTTTGGAGTGACTGGTCCCAAGGGAGCTATTTGTTCTGGCTGAGGAGGTGTGTTTTGAGGTGAACTTGATTGCATTTGGAGTCATTGCAGGTCATTCACCCACAGATGCCAGGTAATCCCCCATGTGACATGCTTCCATTGCAGGGAGTCACAATTTACGTTCAGGCTGTCAGGCAGTAGTGTCCTGTTGTTACTTTGAGCCCAAGTCTCAGCAGGGCCTTGTGCTCCCGACAGCAGGGCCCATTGTCAGAGATCTGGGAGAGACTTTTCACTCACTCTCTTGTGGAGCATAATCCCAGGTGTGTATTTTGGTGTTGATGGTAGGGGTGTGTGTGACAGGGGCTGGTGGTAGATATATTCAGAGCTGGCGGTCCTCCTCCCCCCAGTCCATATATCCCACCCTGCAGCATGCTTCCATTGCAGGGAGTGGAAGTTACCTTTCAGGCTGTCAGGCATTGGTGTCCTGTTGTTTGTTTGAGGCCAAGTCCCAGCAGGGCCTTGTGCTCCCACAGCAGGGCCTAGTGTTAGCCATCTTGGCAGTACTTTTGCACTCCCTGTGTGGTGAGCATGGTTCAGTGTGAGCTTGCTGGGACATGTGGGTTAGGGACTGTTGGCTGTGACTGCAACTCCCATCATGCTTTTGGCTACACCCACCTTCGCAGCATGCCCAACCTTCCTTCCTGTGACTCTGCTTCCCTGTGACTGATTGATACAGCAAGGGCAAGACGACTGACAGTGGTGTCCTGTTGTTTGTTTGGGCACAATTCCCAGCAGGGCCTTGTGCTCCCACAGCAGAGCCCATTCTCAGCCATCTTGTCAGTTTTTTGCAACTCCCTGTGAGATGTGCATGGTTTTGGGTGGAGTTTTGGGACCATGTGGGTGGGGGACTGTTGGCTGTGACTGCAACTCCCATCATGCTTTTGGCTACACCCACCTTCCCAGCATACCCAAGCTTCCTTCCTGTGAATCATTTTCCCCATATGGTGGTGTGCCTGTGCTGACAAGTTGGCAGACAGTGATGTCCTGGTGTTTGTTAAGTCCCAACAAGCCCATGTGCTTCACACAGCAGAACCCAGTGTGGTAAATCTTTGTGATATCTTTTAATTGAGTCTGAGGGAATGCATTATACCAGGTGGGTTGTGTGTAGTTTGTGTTAAGGGGTGTGTGTGTGCAAGTACCTGCTGGTAGATGGAGTCAGAGCTGGAAGTACTCCTTCCCACTAGGCCAGATATCCCACCCTGCAGCATGCTTCCATTGCAGGGAGTGGAAGTTACATTTCAGGCTGTCAGGCTTTGGTGTCCTGTTATTTGTTTGATGCCAAGTCCCAGCAGGGCCATGTGCTCCCCACAGCAGGGTCTAGTGTCAGCCATCTTGGCAGTACTTTTGCACTCCGTGGGTGGTGAGCATGGTTCAGTGTGAGCTTGCTGGGACATGTGGGTTGGGGACTGTTGGCTGTGACTGCAACTCCCATCATGCTTTTGGCTACACCCACCTTCCCAGCATACCCAACCTTCCTTCCTGTGCCTCTGCTTCCTGTGAGTGATTGAGACAGCAATGGCAAGATGACTGACAGTGGTGTCCTGTTGTTTGTTTGGGCACAATTCCCAGCAGGGCCTTGTGCTCCCCACAGCAGAGCCCATTCTCAGCCATCTTGTCAGTTTTTTGCAACTCCCTGTGAGATGTGCATGGTTTTGGGTGGAGCTTGTGGGACCATGTGGGTGGGGGACTGTTGGCTGTGACTGCAACTCCCATCATGCTTTCTGCTTCATGCACATTCCCAGCAGCCCAACCTTCCTTCATTTTGACTCAGCTTTACTGTGAGGTGATATGACAGTGGTGGCAAAATGGGTGACAGTGTTTGTTGGTGATTTATGGTAATGCCTTGCAGTATTTGTTGTTAGGTTTGTACATGTTATGACGTAGTTCCATATTACTGTGGGATGACAGGTATTGTGTTTGTGTAACTGGCATACACATCACAGGATACTTGCATTTCTGTTGGTATGGCTTTGCTGGCAGTACTTGGTTTCACAGTCCCCTTGACAGTGATTGTGTGTTTTGCAACACAATATTGAGTATATTGGTTGTGTACTTACCAGGCTCTGGTATTCCTGTTAATCCATGGATGCTCTCCAGTGTTAGGATGGCCCGCACCTTCTCCTCCCAGGACCTAAAGTGTGTTTGTTTGGCAGGAGGGCCACCGCCAGTCCGCTGGCTCAAGGTGTGCTCCCTGTCGATGAGCTTCTTGACCCTCCTGCGCACATCATAGTACCTGTTCTGTATGTCGTCCTTTGTGCACAGACAAGGTGCCTGTGCGTTGACCTTGTCGACAATCCTCTACCACATTTTAGTTTTCTGTGACATGGGGGTCTGTTGGGCCAATGTTCCAAACAACTGTGGCTCTACTCTGAGTATTTCATCAATCATGACTTCCAACTCACTATCTGTGAACTTTGGATTCTTCTTGGGGGGCATGGTGATGGGTGGTTGTGGGAATTGATGTGTGTGTGAGAGTGTGAGTGTGGTGGGTGTGAGTTTGTCAGTGAATATGTGATTTAGTTTTAAGTGGTGCAAATGGTGTAGTTGATGTGTGGTGTGTGAGTTGTGGTGTGTCTCTGCAGTGTGGTGGTGTTGTCTGCTGTCCTATGTCTGTATTTTGCAAAGGATCATGGTAGGGATTTCTGGCCTTTATGTAGTTGTATTTGTGGGTGTGTCTTTGTTCCTTTTTAAAAAAAATGTTTTATTGGCTTTGTCATTGCTTTTTTGGTCATTTTTTATCATTATTTCCTTTGCTTTTGTTGGGCATGATGGAGACGCTCGTTTGACCGGTCGGACGCTGCCAGTGGATCTTGCAGGGTGACCCGGTCTGTCACACTGACATTCTGCTGTGTTTCTACGTTGGCATACGCGTCGGCCGCAAAGGGTCTATTGTTTGCTAGTCACAGTTTTCTGTACGTCTCGGTCTCCATGATCGTGCTTCGTGAGAGTCGGTCTCGCTTCACACATATTGCATCATACTGCGTGGGTCATGCATCGCGGGTACCTTTCGGTCGGGTCCATTCCTGATGCGTGTCGGTCGGTACGAATTCCCGGTCGGTTTACGGGTGAATCAATGCTTTCCGAACAGTTCGGTCGCAGCGGCTTGTGTTCCGTACGGGTGTGTTGTAATTCACACGTATTGCATCGTACTGCGCGGGTCGTACGATGCCGGTCCGTGTCGGTCAGTCTCCATTCACGGTCCGTGTCGGTCGGTACGCTTTGCGACCGGAATCGGAATCGGCACCAAAGTGTTATGTTAGGATTTGCTGTCCAAGGCAAACCAGAATTTGCATTGGATAGTTTCCCAAAGTAACACAAAGCTGTACAATGCGCTGCTTTGGGGTATAGTCCGGCAGGGTGTGTTCCATTGGTGGAGTATGGGCGTTCACATGGGTTTTGATGCAAATCCCTATCACAAACCTTAGTAGTCAGAGATTTCCGATAAAATCCTGAAAGCAGGTGCAATGAGAAGAAGTGTTTTAATTTCTTCTCGTTTTTCTACTTTGCATGCATGGCAAATTGTACATCACACATAAAAAGCAGCAAACATTTTAAAGGATAGTTTTTGTATTGCAGGGTCCCTTTCTAGTACAAAAACTATTCCTTACAAATGGCACTCACCTTGCTCTATGGCATGGCAGCCAGTGCAGGAAGTGAGGACAACTGTGCCAATTGTTAGTTAATATGGAGCTGTTCTGCTGTCTTTCTTTCAAGCAACATAGCACAAAAACGTTAGTTGCTTCCCTTGCGTTGTGTTACTTTTTAGAAAATCTGGGCTTGGTGGCCTATTTTTACACTTTGGTGAATACTACATCAATAATGTGGTGGATATTCTGTCCTCTCTATTACATATGGGATAAAGTACCCCTTGCCGTATATCATAAGGATATTGCAAGTCACTGAGGGGTTCCATGACCATATAGAGTTATGAGGCTGCATGTCAAGCCCCTTTATAAGGGTATTGTACTCTGAGGTGGCTTACAATATCCTTACCATGTACGACAGGGGGTACTTTATATCTTATAATGGGTGAACAGTCAAAATATCGATTTTTTAATATCGAAGTACATTTATATCGAGTTTTAAATATTGTAGGGACAGAATATCGACATCAAGAATATCGACAACCAGAATATCGAACTGAAGGTAAGAAATATCGATGTTGAAATATCGATGTTAGTAATATCGATATTTATATTAGTGTTATGTATTTTAGTATTTATTTTATATGTATGTGTTCTATATTTTTTGTTAAGTATTGTACTATTTTTTTAAATATATGTATACATTTTTTAGAACTTAGGGACCTATTACAGTACACCGGCGTAAATAACATGCCGCCAGGCATGGAAAGCGGCAAAAATCCGCCCAGCACATCACTGCCTAGAACTACCGACCATCGCCATTATGATTAGCTGAGCAAGTCCGAGTAACCGCCATCGGTGGAAAAATTCAACTAACTAAGTAATACCGCCCGCCATCGTCCGAGTACTGAGTCAAACCGCCCGCCACGGACGGAAACACGCATCGACAACACAAAACCGCCCGCCCTATCACGGCCGACACACCGGCACAGTGAAATTACGATCGCACCGCCATGAGCGGCGGAAAAACCACAAATATACCGCCCGCCACGCGCAAACAACGCCGATGAGAATCGACGCGAAAGCAGGCAAACCATGGCGCCAACGTACCTGCACAGAAACCATCCGCACACAAAACCAATAGCACACAACATGGCCAACAAGTCCACACAGCAAGGCACGCACAAATACACAAGCACAGTACACATCCCGAAAACACCCCCCGGACAAACAAAAAATACAAAGGCCAGAACCCCAGACACAACACACCTGAAAACAACAGACCATGAGGACACACCCACATAGGTGAGTACAAAAGCAGCACTCCCACAGACTACAACCCTTGCTACATTGCAAACCAGAGAGGAGAGGAGAGGACACAGTGACACAGCAAGGACAGCAGCACACCACAGAAACGCACACATCACTACCACCACCACCACCACCACCACCACCACCAAACACCACCACCACCACCACCACCACCACCACCACCACACCCGGCACCACAAACCCCCTGCACATTACACAACACACACCGCACCAGCACCACAAACACCATGGCACCACAAAGGATGCCCAAGTTCACGCCCATGGAGCTGACGGTCATGGTCGACGAGATCATCAAGGTGTACCCACAAATCTATGGGAACATGGTCCAGCACACACCACTAGCCACCAGAAACAGAATGTGGAACCGGATCGTAGACCAGGTCAATGCAGTCGGGACCCTGCCCAGAAACAGAGTCGAGATTAACAAACGTTGGAATGACGTAAAGAGCCTGGTCAAGAAGAAGGAGGGCAAAAACAGAGAGCTGGCTGCCGTCACTGGCGGAGGGAATCCCGCGCTCTTTAAGACCTTCAAAGCGTGGGAGGAGAAGGTGCGAGTCGTAATCCATCCGGAGATCCTCGCCGGATTAGCAGGGGGAGTGGAGGCTGGTAAGTACAAACTAATGTATACCAGCACACCGCTATGTACTCACATGCGCAACTACCATGCCACAGCTCCCAGGGACAAACACCCCCATGTCCAGCACACAATACACAACACATCACACACACATGCAACAGACACTACCACACACAGCCCAAACCGAACAACTGTAAGATGCGTGGGGACATGTGTACACTAAGCCAGCCACGTAACCACCAACAGGTCCCCAAATATGCCAGAAGCGCCACAACGAGCACCCACCACACCCATGTGTCCGCCACAGCTGCACTAACCGACAAGTAACAGGTAAGTGGCAGGAACACAAAGTGCAGTGGGTGGGACGGTGGACAGCCCAAGTACAACACACACCAGGCCCCAGTCCCACAGCACAGCAAGGAGGAGCATCCCCCACACCCCACACCCACGTGTCAGCCACCGCAGTGCACAACGACAGCCGAAAGGCAGACATCACGGTCCACAGCAATCGGTGTCAGTGGGTGTACAGCCACCCCACGACCCACAAACACCCCCACCCCCACAGACCTGCAACATGGAGCACCCCCGCTTAGAGCCATGTGGCATCCAGTACAGTGCACGCACGAACAACTTGCAGGTGGGAAACTGGACAGGGCTGGATTACTGGAGGCATGAGGACCATAACACCACCAACACATGGGACATGTCACGTAGCAGACGAACACGCAGCACCGCCCACCGTCACGAACAAGTGAACAATGTGCACACGGACATGAACAACAGACTCACACCCCACATGACCCATCACAGACATAGCAACACCCAAGGAGCCACGTCTGCATGCACAAGCCACACTGAATATAGTCCCACACGGCAGCCACTGTGCAACTCATCACACACAACCGAAACACCATTGAAGTCCTGTCCATGTAGCCCCCACTGCCTGTCAACCCCACACCCCACAACTACGCCTATGTAAGACAAACAACACTAGACGCAACAGAGCGGAACAACATAAATGCACACGAACACCACTGAACCCATCAAACTCACAGACACACCATGCACATACAACATACCATCCATCCCATCCGTCAGCCCCAGTCTCATGAAAGGCATGTCATCCGCACAGCTGCCACACATACAGCAGTCACGCTAAGACACATGCCCATGACCAACCATGTGCCAGAAGTCAATTAAGCGCACGACACACTGTGAGCAACAACACACAACATGGGCCACACCCCCGAGCACTGCAGTGATGCACATGGCACAGGGCAGCACGCACACCAAGGAGATGGGACAACTGCAATACGTTGGCTGGCACACAACTATCACTCACTCATAACGATGCGTCCAATGCCATGTCCAGTAATCACAACAGACAGCAAATATGCAGGGCATGTCAGGCATGCACACACCTCAGACCATGCACTGTCATGCTGCCACAACACATGTCACGTTCGGCACCCATGGCTCACAGCATGTACCCCAAAAGCATATCTCCTCCCAAATGCGAATCTGGGGCATGGCCCCCATGTTGCCATATGCGTTCCTAAGCGTTCCATTTGAACCCCAAAAGCATATCCCCTCCCAAATGCGAATCTGGGGCATGGCCCCCATGTTGCCATATGCGTTCCTAAGCGTTCCATATGAACTCCAAAAGCAAAGTACAAACCAGACCCAGGATGGGCCAGGAGCCCGCATACACCAGAGTCACAATGAGTAGGGGCACAGCAACACACCCATCGGCATGGCCAATCCGTCCCATGCCACATGTGCACAGCACACAGTCCCATTGCCTAGCACACACAACTACAGATGCCACAGCCACACACTCGCCTCCGGGAAACCCATGTACGAGATTGCACGAACTGCCAATGTCAGACGACTAATACATACTTCGCCAGGTGCAACACAATAACAAATCTCATTCTCTCCACAGGTGACGAACTGCCGGATGCTGGGGATGGAGACAGCAGCCAGCACAGCCAGCCCACAAGCCCCCAACGAGGACACACGGATCTGGAGGATCTGTCCTCCTCTTCGGACACGGACCACCAAGCTGGCCCATCTGGCGTGGCAGGGCCCAGCCGCTCCCCAGGACCCCTCCTACCCACCAACCCATCATCCAGGGATGCTGAACAGTCCCAGTCCCCTGCTGCCACTGTCGTTGCGGCCACACCCACGGTCATTGCGGCCACTACCACTGCCGCAACCGCCACCATCGCCGCACCGACCACCACCGCCTCCACCACCACCACGTCTTCGCTGGCACCAGCCCCAGCGCAGGTGGTGGCCCGGCTGACTGGATCCACCCTGGGAGCCACAGCGAGGACCGTGGTGTGCAATGTGGCTAGTGGGCAGGCCGGTGGCAGCAGGACTGGTAGGAGGAGCAGGGTCAGGGAAACGCCAGCCTCCCCTGGGAGCCATGCCCTGCCTCAAATGGCCAGAGTCCTTGGGGCCTATGAAGAGGCCCAAGGACAATGGGCCAGGTCTGCTACTGACACGCGGGAGGTGCTGGGGGTGCTGAGGTCCATGGACGCCCATATGGGCCAATTCGTGTCCCGTATGGACCAACTCGTGGACCTCATGGGCCAGCTGGTGGTGGCGGTGGGGTCACAGGCAAGGCCAGCAACACCACCTCCGCCACCACCTGCTAGGGCGCAGGGTCGGGCAGCAGTGTCCACTTCCCCTGCGTCCACAGCCAGTGAGCACACCTCACCCACCACCAGCAGGTCGCCACCACACACCCCCTCCCAAACGTGGAAGGGGCCGTCCGAAGAGGAAACAGATCTCCCGGGAGGACTTCGCACGCTCCAGTCGCAAGTGAGGCAGCCAGCCAGCCTTCCGCCAGCCTTCCTTGACCAGCCACTGCATTGACTTGCTCTACGATCCCACTCCACACAGCCAGCTGGATGGCATGTGTGTGTTGGACTATGGACATAGAACCAGTGGGTACACCCTGATCATCACGCAGCCATGACCGACAGCTCATTGTCACTGCACGCACCACTTTTGTCATCACCTTACACACAATCACATGTCACAGTTTGTAATAAATGCACCTTTTTCACTAACTGCTGTTTGTGCCCTGTGTCTTATTTGTACGGAATACAACGGCCACCTTGGGCGGAAAGGCACCTGATGCGTGGCATGGCAATTGAATCCGGAGGGCCTGTAGGGACCTAGGGGTGGGAGACAGAACAGGAGCACATTCAATGAGTGTGTCACACACCCATCACACAGTACATGTCAACAACTACAAGCAATGTACACACATCGCACAGAGCAATAGGGCACAATGCCACAGTCACCAACAGTGGCATACTACCCTGGCCATGGAGCGTTGACACACTGCACGCAGTGAACATACGGCCACCCTGACACAGCACACACACACCTGCACAGATACAGACACATCATCCGTCGTACATGGACACTCACCGTCAAGTGAAGTAGCGGGCGATGAGCTGCTGGCGCACATTCCCAGCTTCCTCCTCTCCGCTGTCCACCTCACTCGAGCTGTCCTGGTCTGCGGGCTGGGGCCCTGGTTGATCTCCGTCATCCACAATGAGGGGGATCTGCTTCCGAATGGCCAGATTGTGCAGCATGCAGCACGCCACCACTATCTGGCACACCTTCTGTGGGGAGTACGCCAGTGCACCCCCGGTGCGGTCCAGGCACCTGAACCTGGACTTGAGGAGGCCAAAGGTACGCTCGACCACACGTCTGGTCCTCCCATGTGCCTCATTGTATCGATCGTCTGCTGGGGTGCGAGGATTCCTCAATGGACTGAGCAGCCATGCCCCATTCGGATACGCAGAGTCACCTGGGTGTGAGGTACACAGAGAACCGTTGCTATTCCAACTGGACAGGGGACAGCATCGCACAACCAGCACGCTACACCACTCCACATACTCACCGACAATACAGCCACGATCCTGTTGCAGATTGGCCATCAGTCGTGGCAAGATGCTGTTGCGCATTATGTGTGCGTCATGTGCCGAGCCTGGAAACTTGGCACACACGTGGGTGATCACCATGTCCGCAAGGCACACCACTTGCACATTCAGGGAGTGCGTGTGCTTCCTGTTGCGGTACAGGTGCTCAGTGGCCTGTGGTGGAACAAGGACAACATGTGTGCAGTCAATGGCTCCCACGACGTGTGGGATTCTGCCAAGGGCATAGAATGCACCCTTCACTGCCGCCAATTCACGAGCCCTGGGGAATCTGATGTACCTGTTTCGGTACAGCATCATGGCTGCCAGTACATCCCTCAGCACCTTGCTGAACATGGGCTGGGACATCCCTCCTCCACTGCCCACTGTGTGCTGGAATGACCCAGTGGCGAAGAAATGCATGGCGGCCATCACCTTAGCCGTGGGGGTGACAGCAGTCGGATACACCCTGCGGGGACGGAGATGGGGCTCTAACATGGCACACAGTCGATGCAGAGTTGGCCTGTCCAGCCGAAACTTCCTGATTACCTCTGTATCGTCCATGTCCGCCAGCAATTGGTATGGGCGGTCAATGTTCGGTCTCCGCCTGGGTTAAATGGCAGAGGACACATGTCAAAGCAACACGGCACATAGCAATTTCGCATACACATCACTGACATGACTGAGCAAGCACATGAGCCACAGCCCAGCTGTCAAGCTGGGACGGCACGGCCACAATACACTTACACAGGTCTCCCAACAATGGCAATGGCAAGTGAGACATACCACTGCCATGTGCATGCACATGGGGATCTAGGCCCCAATGACTTGCGGGCGTGCTGATGGGGACTGACTGCATATTCGTCAAGCGGCAACGCCACGGCAACATGAGTGTCTGCTGAGCATGGAACTGCTTCCGAGGCTGGATGAGTATGGCACACGACGACGACGATGTGGGCACGGGCTGAGCGGCCAATACAAGTGGGACCTGTGGCACGAGGGGATATGAGACAGTAGTAGGTGTCAGCACTGCACCCTATGTACAGCACTGTACGGATCACAGCTCCCGAAACATTGACTGGTGTCCACATTGACAGCCCCATGCCAAGACGGCTGTGTGCTTGCAGTCACACGTCACAGGTGAGAGGTTACATTGCACGTGCCAGGTGGCAGACGTACATAGTGGGAGCTGGCATGTGTGTGCATGTGTCTCCTGTTCAGGATCCACCAGATGGGCGCTGACTCTGTACTGACCATTGGACACAGCATGTTCCGTGGAAGGCTTGTGTGTGTGGGATGGTGGCACTGGATGTGCCTCCGTTGGGTGGGGGGCCATGCACAGGGCGGGTACGTCGATGATTGCGCATTGTTGGTCACGGTGGGTGCACCAACTAAGATGTGTTGCCCTGTGTTCAATTCCTATGTCCGCATGATGATGGACTGTGGATGTGAGCAGACTACACATTGGTCGATGTGCTGTCTATATGCATGTGCCTTCACACCAGGCACAGCTGCCCCTGCACATGTGACCCCTGCTGGACTCGCTGCTGGGTCTGTGGAGCTGATGCACCTTCTGCGCGTGGGGCGGACAGCTCTCCTCACTTCCCTCATTGCGCATGTCATGTCTTTGCCGCAGGTGACATGGATCATGGAGGGCCCACATGTACGCGTGGGTAGGCTACACATGATTGTTCACTGGTCGCCACCCCCAGTCAGTGTTTCGAATGGGAAGGTTGTCGTGCTGGTGGTATGTTCGATGTGGCGGATGGGCGGGCCTAGGTGCGGGCTTACATTCCGGACATGGGGGGTAGTTGGATTGGCGACTAGTTGCAGTACACACGGGACACGTCTCTTCCTTTCAACATCTGGGTCATCCCTTGTACTAACTGACAGTGATACAGTCATCTTCGCCCCAGCCCTCATGTCCTCCCCTCGCCCCCCAATAGGCATGCTCACCTGCGAGGCTAGCGCTTGCACAGGCAGCCCCAAGCTCGCACCAGAGAGGGCAAGGAGTGTATGTGTGGGTCCAGTTGCACGAGTGGGCTGTCTCAGGGTATGATGTGTGGCGGGACGCCGTCCACCTGCGTGGTGCCCCAAATGGAGACCCGGCCTGCATGGACTATGCATCACAGTCTTCGCCTTCCGGATCCGCCACCTGCGACACCCAGTGGCTGTGGCTGCCCTTGCGGCCAGGCCGCGTCCGTCTGTGGCTGTTGGCCCACACATTCACTCTTTGGCCTCTCTGGGGAGGGCTCGGGGGTGGTGGCGCACGCGCTTGCACTTAGTCGCAATGGCATGTGTCGTGGTTGGTATGATGGGCAATGGATGGGATGGTGCGAGCCACCTCCCGTGACGTCAGTGCTGCTCGTGCTGTGGTGCGTCCCCCTACACTTCCATCTGACTTGTGCCATGCTAGACGTTGAGGTTCTATTGCCTGCGTGATATGACCAGGAGGAGTGCGAGGAGACCTCTCACACACCATGCTCCACTGCCATCCCGTGCCCTGTATCGTCTGTGCGGATTGACTATGTTGGGGTTACACCTGGTCGACTGGGGCTGTGTGTGCCTTGTCAAGGGGCATGGCGGGCGCACAACAGGATCCAGCTTGTCCACAGAGGGTGGGCTGAGGTGCGCCTGGTACCGCTTTGTACGTGTGCCCGGCTGCTGTGCACACACGTGTTCACTCCCCCCGACAGGTGTCCTCTCACAATGCCCAGGGAAGCGGTGGTGTACTGTTCATGACCCCTCCCAACACGGCGTGCTCCAACTTGGCATGTGCGCATCTACCCGTCGCACCCACCCACCTGAGCACTGCGTCCATACGACTTCACACGACACATGTGTGTCTTCCACAGTAGTGCTACTCATTTGCGTTGACATCCAATACCAGTGGACTACATGGTCATGTCACGACTGCCGTGTACTTCACATACTCTCATCCTCTCTCATTCGTACTTGTGAAATGAGTCAGCGGAGACAGTTTTGGTTTCAAACATTATATTGAGTCTTCTGTCCTCTGTGATGCAGTATAGTGGACACTACTGGCAGCGGGATACATGTTGAGGATATACTGAGCATGATTACAAATGGGATAGGGTGTAGGGTTACATGTGATTAGCTGTTGCATGTGGGATGTGGGCTTCAGAGTTACATCTGCTTGGCCAAGGCTGTGCTAATGTACATTTACGTATAGCTGCGGAGCTGCGGACTTTGACACAGACGGTATACATGTAGCCTACCAGACCGCTCGGCATCATGGGCACAGTCCATCTCAGTTCCATGTGACAGGTTTGCTGCGGTTGTTCCTCATGCACGCGTGCATGTGAGATGACATCAGGGCATGTGCTTGCGTGCATGCAGCGGCGTGCCACTTGTTGTTGCACTGTGGTGGTTACTGGACATGTCACAGTCACTGGGGTCGTGTTGTTGTTGTATGCACTTGTCGTCCATGCAAAGGTCCTGGTATGGGATTCCCGGGGCGGGGGTGGGAGGGGTGCAGCACCCACAGACTCCAGGCGACCTATTCATGTCCACTGAGCGGTGTGTGTGTCCATGGGCGCTGGATCCATGTTGTGTCCTGGTTGTTCATGCAGTTCCGTCCATGTGGGTGCGATACACAGAGCCCATGCCACTGCCTCCCACAATGCATGCGGTGTTCCTGGATGTGATGGGGAACAGTGTGCATGTCCCGGTCATATCCGATGTCATGGCGATGTCGTTGATGGTGTGGTTACAGTTGCCGGTCGTTTGGTATGGCTGTTGTGGTGGTGACTGGCCAGTCCGTGCGGAAGCTGAGCATGGGTGCGGGGTTGGACTTCATAGGTCACTCGGGGAACCTGCGTTGTGGTCCGACGTATTTACAGGTTGTCAGGTATGCGATGCCGTCCAGCAGGGCTTCCATGTCATTGGTGGTGTACATGTTTGCCAGCCAATGAAGCGGATGGTGGCTGTCAAGGTGTTGTTCGTAGGTTGTCCCTTGGAGGACCATGATGGGGCATGCTGGGTGACATTCGATGTAGCTGTTCTCGATGATCCGTCGTGTGGAGGCACAGTGGTTCCATTTCAGTGCGGGTGCGATGTTGGCCACATACGCCATGCCCCCATAGGCAGAGCAGGCCCTGTCGTGTGCGTCCAGAGGGAGGAGTAGTGGTAGCAGGTCCGCCTTCAGACATGCCGGGTTGGAGAGGCATATCTCGACGGGATGCTGGTAGGGACACCTCCGACAGTAGAAGACGGGCATGACGCAGCTGAACAATGTGATGCGGTAAGTCAGTCGGTAACTTACGTTCAGCAGGGACAGGAGATCGCATCCCAATGTATGTATCGTGTTGGTTTTGTACAGCTTGAGCTGTTCGGCGTAGTTGGGTAGGTGTGTTGCGGTTGCCATTTCGCAGCGGTTCGTTGAGGTGGCGTGCTCCGGCTGTGTGTGCAGTCTGCAATGTGCACGCTCCGGGGTTGCTGTGAGCTCTGTGTAGTCGTAGGGAGACAGGACTTGTGTTCTGTTGGCTTGTTTGGAGGACACGGGCCCTCTTCCCACATGCTTCTCAGACAGTTCAAGGTCAGTGCTGTGTGACTCCTTCCAATTAACTTGCATGTGGCCGACATGGGGGAGTGTTTTCTTCTTTCTTCCCCGTCCGTTGTGTGCTTCTGTGATATGCGCTATCTGCCCTGTGGTCGGTCTCCTCGGCATGCCTGTGTTGGTCTATTCTTGGACAATGGCTGTATTCACCGGCTTCTGTCGTAGGGCTGTGGTTTCGGAGTTGGAATGGAAGGTCATTCAGTGCTGTCTGCTCTCCCTTGTGTGGGCGGCAGCCTGCCTTTCCGCTCTGCGTTGGGCCTTGTGTGTGGATGTTATTCTTGGGCCACCTGTTGTCGGTCCCCGGGCTCTTTGGTGTTCCGTTTCATGTGTCTTGTTCATATGTGCAGGGTGGTATGGGTTTTTCAGTGTGGTACTGGCGTTCCTCTTCCCGAAGGAGCCCTGCTTCTCCTAGTTGGTGTTGCCGCCGCTGTGTGCTACGCCATGTTTGTTACACTGGGGTGTGTCCTGCAGTTGCGTGTCTTCACTGACATGTGTGCGTCGGTTGTGTGGCGTTGGGTGTTGTCCGTGAATTGGGCGTTGGGGACATGTCTGTGGCCGGCCTGTCACGTGTCATGTGCGTTCGGGGTGGGGCTGATGTGTGTGCTGCTTGGTTGTGTCCCTGTGTCTGTGTGCGACGCATGCATGGCGCTGCGGTTGGCCTCTGCGTTGTGCGCATGTGTGGCGGCGTCATCGGCGCTTTGGGGCCGTGACGGGGTGGTTGGTTCCTAGTCCCAGGTGGTGTGTACACATGTGTTCCGCGATGTTAGGATTTGGCCTGTGTGTCATATGTGGATGCAATGGTGGATGTGTAGTGTGCACGCGCTGGTGGGGGGTTGTCCGCTTTTTCCGCCCTTGCACTGTGTGCGCTGTTTGCGTGCACTTGTTGTGTGTGTGCCTACCTGCGTCTCCGCGGTACGTTGCGTCCTTGGTGGTGCATCAGCAGAAGCATGGGAAGGGCCTGCAGTGCTGGATTCATGCCCGGGGTGCCGCTTCTTCGTTGTCCGTGCTCTGCGTCCGTGTTTCCGCCTCTCTTTCACGTGCGGTGTCTCTTTGCCGTGGGAGCCGTTTGTTTGCGGCATCGTAATTTATGCGCCAGGCGGGACGTGTTTCGTCGGACGGTGTGTGTCAGTTGTGCTGCGCCGCTACGTGTGCGGGTGCACTTTGATGGCGGACGGTGTTGCTGGCTTGCCGGCGGTGTTTGGCCTGCTTTTCGCATCGTAATTGGGCGGGCGTGTGGACTGCTGCGTGCCGGCGGTAACTGGTGGTTTTTGCATCCGCCAGCACGGCGGTTGTGCTTCCGCCCGCCATCGTAATGTGCCCCTTAGTAATTTTTTTTAAAGTAAATTATGTGTTTTAGTACCGTAGCGGGTTGTGGGTTTATAGGGGAATAGGGTGGGAAGTAATTTAATTGTAGTAAATTAAATAATAATTTTGAGGAAATATTAATTATTTTTAATCAAATTTTGTGTTTTAGTTCTGTAGCGTGTTGTGGGTTTATAGAGGAATAGGGTGGGAAGTAATTTAATTTTAATTAAGTAATTATTAATTTTTAATTATTGGTATTAATTAATGTATTGTTAATTAATTATTAATTGGTAATTAATTATTATTAATTGATAATTATATTATTTGTATTAATTTATTATTGGAGTGGGTTGTGAGTTTATAGGGGAATAAGGTGGGAAGTAATTTATTTCTAATTAAGTAATTAATTAAAAAAATGGGTATTGATAATTAATTTTTTTGTTAATTAATTAGTAATTGGTTATTCATTTTTATTAAATATTATTTATTGATATTGATAATTAATTTATTGTTAATTAATTATTAATTGCAAATTAATTTTTATTAATTGATTAATTGAAAATTAAATTAATTGTTTGAAATTTTATGTGGAGTGTGTTGTGTGTTTATTGGGGAATAGGGTGGGAAGTATTTAATATTATTAAAGTAATTATTAATTTTGATATATTTGTAGTTTTTATTTTATTTATTGTTAATTTATTAATAAATCATTATTTAATTACAATAGTTATTTGATTTTTAAGTATGTTATTTTTAACACCTACGCTAGCCAACGCTTTCCCTACTGTTTCACTCTCTGGAGTGGGAATAGTAATTTTTACCCCTACGCTATCCAATGCTTTCCCTACTGTTGCACTCTCTGGAGTGGGAATAGTACTTTTTACCCCTACGCTATCCAACGCTTTCCCTACTGTTGCACTCTCTGGAGTGGGAATAGTAATTTTTACCCCTATGCTATCCAGCGCTTTCCCTACTGTTGCACTCTCTGGAGTGGGAATAGTAATTTTTACCCCTACGCTATCCAATGCTTTCCCTACTGTTGCACTATGTGGAGTAAGTATATATAATAATTTATATGTATATGTTTAATTTATTTTAACATTATGGGGTCGATTCTGATTTCGGCTGGAAAACGATGTTCCCGACACGGACCCGTCATATTTCCCGACCGAACCGTACACACGCCTTCCAAATGGCTGAGTACAATGCGGTGCTTGAAATTTACAACCGACTCGGCCGGAAACATTTTATACGGCCGAGTCGGAAGGAAAGGAGCCTGACGCGATAGACTTGTACGCGCAAGATTCGAGATAGCCAAGCATCAACCGGACGCAACAGACACGTACGCGAACGACTCCATGTAGCCAAGCATTAACACGACACGACAGACTCGGACACGAACGATGCCACATAGTCCAGCATCAACACAACCCAATAGACACGTACGCGAACGATTCTACACAGCAAAGCACATACACGACGCAACAGACTCGTACGCGAACGATGCCACATAGCCTAGTATGAATGGAACAGACTTGGACAAAACAAATAACACAAGAACAAGCATCATGTGCCGTCAAAACGACTTACATAATCCTTAAAAAATAATACAATAGAAACAGAAAAAAGACTACCAAAAAATGCATTGTCATCTACAAAAAAACCTAAATTTAAATATTGAGACACACCCACAACTCAACCTATATAAAGGGAGCAAAAATGTCCCAACACCATTTGCTACTTCGACAGACATGCAAGCAGACCACACTACTACACAGACAACTCATCTACCCACTACAAACACACACAACTCATCCACCACACAACCTCCACACAACTAGCACCACTGAAACACACCTCCACTCACACTCACTCACCCTCACCTTCACACACACATACACCTCCACCTCCACTACCACCCATCACCATGCCCCCAAAGAAGAATCCAAAGTTCTTAGATGCTGAGTTGGAAGTCATGATAGATGAAATCATCCGAGTTGAGCCACAGTTATTTGGCACCTTGGCCCAACAGACCTCCCAGTCCCAGAGAACCAAGATGTGGGAGAGGATTGTCAACAAGGTGAATGCCCATTCACCTACCTTGCGCCCAAAGGAGGATATCCGGAACCGGTACTATGATGTACGCAGGAGGGTTAAGAAGCTGATTGCCAGAGAACATGCCCTGAGCAACAGGACTGGTGGTGGCCGTCATAAACCGGTGCGTTTCACCACCTGGGAGGTGAAGGTGCGGGACCTCCTCCCACCAGAGGCCATAACTGGATTAGCTGGAATACCGGAACCTGGTGAGTACATGTCCAAATAGTCTAAAATTACCTCAAATACACAGCCACAGACATCACTGCCAGACATCTTGAATGTAACTTTGTACTCACTGTCATGGAACCATGGTACATGCTGGCACATTTGGTCTGGGTGGGAGGAGGAGTGGAAGCCATGACTACTGCCAGCAGCACCCACTCGTCACACACACCCCCCCTCCCACAATAACACACCTGTCACTATGCTGTCCCTGAGAGTGAATGCAAACGCCCTGTCAAGATGGCTGACACTGGCTTGTGGTGTGGGGAACACAAGGCCCTGTTGGCAGTCATGTCCAGCATGACTGCAGGCACCACTGTCAGACATCTTGAATGTAACTTTTTACTCACTGTCATGGAACCATGGTACATCTGTCCCTGAGAGTGAATGCAAATGCCCTGTCAAGGTGGCTACACAGGGGCATCATATACTACAGACCATAACCTTAACTGTACATTCCACACACTTGCAGGTAAAGATTAGTCACATGTGCCCTTACTGTGCATGCCACTGTGCGTGGAGGACAGGCCACAGTCCAGTTATCAGTCACACCACATAACACAAACCACACACACTAAAAACACACATCAGGGACAATGCCCATCTGACAGTAGATGTGAGGTGCAATGCAAGATGGCTGACACTCTTGGGTTGTGTCATGTGCACAAGGCATTGTTGTGTTCTGCATTGTACTTCAACATCAGTCAGCGGTGTCAGCATCCTCGAACTACACTACCCTCACTGTCATTGATCCTCTGTCAATGCTGAGTAAGCTGGTCTGTTTGCCATTGGGAAGAGGGGTAGAAGTCAACGCAGCCTAACTCAAGCACTAAACACACTGTACCTCACATCCCTGACCATGAAAAGGCAACTGATCATCCTTGGGAAATTCCTCTGTCCATGGAGAACAAGTAGATTGTACAAGAAGTGATCATGCGCAAAAGTAAGCAGCGACAAAATGTACTACAGAAAGATATTCACATGTGTGCAAAGTGATGAGAAATATCAACACAAATATGTCTTCTCACATTGCATACGTTTACAAACCCTGCAAAAACAACACAGGCATAACAATGACCGTGTTGTTACATTGCAGAACATCACAACGCAAAATATCACACAAACTTGCTGTAGGTACTGCGCAGGATTACGAACTGATACAATTTACCATTACAAGTCCAGTGTGTGCAACAGTAGGGAATGTCAGATCATACAAATATCTGATTATACAACCACTCATGTTAGCGAATCCCCTACTGCATGTCAATGTAATGACTTGTGTTTCAATGGACTGCCATGTAACAATGCATTTGTCATAACAAACGCGTTGCTATTGCATTCGATGTCACACATGTGATGTCATTGATGGTTCACATCAACACATTCATCCAAGCTAAATTAGTAAATGCTGACACAGATTCAGGATAGTGAGTATGTATATCACCTCAGCAATGTGACAGTTACAAACATGCACAAAGGCAAGCACAGATGCACAAATCCTGCTAAACATCAGAATTGTTACAGTATGTAAGTCATAGTGAAAACACTGATGTGTGAAATAACAACACACCTGGGCCATGCACAGTGTGTCACTTGACAATCAATTTCTTCGTACAGTCAAGTATAAAAAGACATGCACATTGATGCACAGAGCTGGACATGCACAGTAAAGCACATCTTTACTAAATCCCAATGTCCCATGAACAAATATCCCAGTGTCTGTGACGATTGATGAGTATAAATTTGAAGGAAACGCTACATTATCCACAACATCTTCACATTTGTCTGTGTATGACACCATAACATGTGAAAATACACAACTAACATTGTGTCCCTCTTCTACCCACAGGCACTCCTGAACTGAGGTCAGCATCTGGACACGATTCTGAGTCCACCAGCACCTCCAGCACTACGTCGGACACTGAGACCTCCAGTGGGGATGACTCTCACACCTCCTCGGGCGATGTGGACCAACCTGGCACCTCCGGTGTGGGTCAGCATGCGGCACCAGTATGATCACCAGCCCCAGTGACCACTCCGGCAACATCTGTGAACATCCAGATGCCCAGGATCCCCACGGACACACCCAGACAACAAAACACTGGGAGCACCGCAACACAGGCCACTCTGGAGTTGGCAGGAAACACCAGCCCTGTCAACAATGAAGGAGGACAGGAGCTGTCAGTGCGTGCAACGCCAGGCAATGTCACTGCGGGTAGGGTTAGGAGTGGTGTGAGGGTGTGTGGTGGGAGGACACGTCCCACAGCTGGTGTCGGAGATCAAGCTGACCCGAGTTGCAACGCATATATGATGTATAACGCGAATGCACTGGAGACTTTGCCCAGGTTGTTGGGAACCTCAGGGACATCAAACATCAGCAGGCTGCACATTTTGACCGGATGGACCTCCATATGGACCAACACACGGACCGTATGGACCAACACATGGACCGAATGGAGTCCAACTGGTCGAAAATAGATGATCTCACAGCGGTGCATAGGAACATACTCACATGCCTACGCCAGATAACTAGCAACATTACCCCACCTCCCCGTGTGTACTCCACACCTGTTGACTCAACATCTGCAACTGCCACAGTGAGGGATGAGGAGTCTGGCGTAGAGTCCCCTCTACCGCAGCAGCCTGATACTGAGGGTCCACCCCTCCAAAGAGGAGGGGCCGTCCAAGGAAGACTGGCAAGTGAGAGACTGATGGCCATGCATCCCCCCCGGAAGTAAAGAAATGCTCAGGATATCCTCCATTGTGTGCAAAGAATTCACTTTGTTGACAGTCCCTGGACTCTCTCACATGGGATGGAGTGTTTAAGTTGGACTACTTGCTAAAATTACTGTGGACTTTGCTTGGAAGATCTTCTTCTAACAACACTTCCAACTCCTCCATGAACTTTGGATTTAAAACTTTGGAATGCAATTACCCTTAACTGTTAGATTCATCATATGCACATTAATAAAATCATATTCACACAATCCCTGTGTCATCTGTGAATTATACACTGTACCCACAATTGAAATTATGATCAGCACAACCTGGCACTGTCTCCAAATGATGTGCATGAGTTCTGTGGTAGGGATTCTGCACATACAGAACCATGCACAAAAAAATAGGACTTTATTGAAAGATGGTTGGACATTCCTTGCACATCAGAACCCACAATCCAAAGAGCCACTACCTCTAGTGTCCCATTAGCTCAACAAGACATACAGAAGATACACAATGATTCTACCACGCAGAACACAGTACTATCAACCTCTCAGAGTCGCGGAAGCAATGCACACCTTCTCGCTCACTCACCCATGCTTGTCCACAAAAATATAATGCATAGTCTAAGTAAAGTCTAAAATGTCACGTTTAAGAAAGAACAATCTCTGTCCGTTATCTTGCACTGCAGTATAGGAGCTCGCACCAGCAGCAGAATACATGCTAATCAAACAATATTCATCTCCACATTTCCATAGAAGACAAAAGGTGAAATGTGTATCTATGAACAGGGTGGAAATCACCACCCTCCCTGTGATGGTGACATATTTATCATACTAATAAAGATCTCTGTGCCAAATCGGGTGAACCGCTCACCTTAGAAACTATGAGTACTGGTTACAGCATATGCACAGCAAAGCTCGTGTTCATAGAAGGTAATCTTCCATCTGTGTAGATGAATCCCCTGTGCGTCAATGTAATGCTAATATTTCTCATTTGTGTCAAAAAGTGTACCATTTCATGGATAAACAATACGTGCTGACTAGATCGTCCATTACAAAGAGTCTTGAATTTCAACCTTGTGGCGCAGCGCTTGAACAGTACCAAAATGATCTCATGTGGACTCAAAGGCATCTTGTACAACAAGCAGAGAAAGAATGTGCACAAAAATGTAAGACACAAAGCTAAAATGTAAACTTGGATCAGGGTAACTTAGCATAATCCAGCATGATCCTAGGGACCAGCTGACAAATCATCTACCGTTTTATGAATAAATGTCACATGACACATACCAGAGATAGACATGCAAGGTCACCACAACACACATAGCACATGCAACATTAAAACATTGCACACACTGTTGTCAAATTAGATCATTGAACTGCACAAACAATGACCATTGTCTAATGAAATGAACACCATGGCATAAATATAGGATATAAACGATTGTAGCATGTGTGGAAACAGACAAGGCAAACATCAATGTTTGTAACAGGTTTATTACACAGGCACAAGCTCTGCTCAACACAAAAGCAAACTGATTACAGTTCCAAGTATTCAAATAAACTAAAGAAATGAAAGATCTGACCAAAAACATTGTCTGTCAGAGAGTACTGTTCCAAATTGAAATTCCATTATGGAACAGCATTGTGTGTACCCACACAACAGCCAAAGGAGCCTGTGAAGGAGAGACATAGTACAGTCTTAAATACAACTTGCTATGATGACATATCCAATAATTGACTCACTATTGTCCATTGTAACTTCTGAACCCAAGCTAGGAGTAAGTTCAACAATGTAGTTGTGACCATCATAACTTAACATACACTGTACAACAACAATGACCCTGTAAATTAGCATACACACACACGTATCACAACATATTGTTCTACATAAACACATCCCGCTTAGGAAAGACATTATCAAACATCTTTGCATACTTACACTCATGTAAAAAAGTTGTTAATGAGCTGTCTCCTGACATCCACCTCCTCGTCACTGGCAACGTGCCCGAGGCCTGGATCCTCCCTTGATGGAGGCCGTTGGCCCCTGTCATTCTGGATGAGCAGGAGCTCATTCCTCACAGCCAAGTTGTGAAGCATGCAGCACACGATTATGATCTTGCACACCTTAGCCGGGGAATATTGAAGGGCACCTCCTGTCCGGTCCAGGCAGCGAAATCTGGTTTTCAGCAGCCCAAATGTGCGCTCTATCACTCGTCTGGTCCGCCCATGTGCTTCGTTGTAACGGACATCAGCTGGGGTGACCGGGTTCCTGAGTGGTGTCAGCAACCAGGGCATGTTGGGGTATCCAGAGTCTACTACATTTATCAAATATAAAAGATCATTTGAGCAAAAACAGGGTACAACATGACAGACAATGAACACACAACTGATACTGACACCATGACTCACCAACAAGCCAGGCATGCTCATTCCTGAGCTGGGACATCAGCTGTGGTATCCGACTCATCCTCATTATGTATGCATCATGGGCAGATCCTGGGAAACGCACACATACATGGGAGATGATCTGGTCCGCCAGACATACCACAAGGGAATTGATCGAATGGAAGTGTTTACGATTTCTGTAAACCTGTTCATGGGCTCGTGGTATGACCAAACCCACATGTGTCCCATCAATCGATCCAATCACATGTGGCATGTGTCCCAGGCCATAAAAGTCATCTTTGATGGCACGGAACTGTGGCGGTGTAGGAAACTGTATGTACAGGTTGAGGAACCTCATCATGGCCTCGCACACATCCCGGAGCACTCGACTAAACATCGTCTGTGACATCCCACCAGCATCAGCCACAGTAAACTGGAATGATCCTGTCGCAAAATAATGTAGTGCCGCCATCACCTTCACCTTGGGGGTCAGGGCAAAGGGATATGTGCGTCCAGGTTGCAAGTGTTGTGACATCTGGTCTGTCAATTCAGAAATTAATTGCCTCGTGAACCTGTATTTCCTCATGCACTCACGTTCCACCATGGTCGCAAGGTCAGGGAAGGGTCTGTGGACAATTGGTCCCCTGTGTAACATATGACAAAGTATGCGCACATATTACTAGTACTAATAAAAATCACGTAATCTAGATTCAACATATCACATTACACTTTCAATTAAGACACAGTGAAGTCAAAGGTATGAGGTTGAGCTAATACACAACTGACAGCTATGTGATCCTGAACATACACTCAATTTTGTCCTGGATATGCAAGTGATACAGTGTTGTACTGTGACTATTCACTGTTGTCTGTCACTCTCCATGTGATCAATCGTAACATACACGACACACACCTAATTAAGGATCAAACATAGATGTCAAGGTCAACTAGCACATGTTATAAAGGTACACAGACATGGATCATGTATTGCAGCCTAGCAACAACACTAGATACAGACAGCTTGTCACCATGCACACCACTGTCATGGTGTGGACATTGTCATGATGTGATGTCAGACCTACATGTCCTATCACATACACAAAAAATTGATGATATGTAGCACAGGAGGATGATCTGTGAAGTGGTCATTCACACTTGTCCTCTTCCTCACAAACAATGCAATTTTTGCACTGTAAGCTAGGAACATCATGGGAGTAGTCTTGTATATGTCTGTGTCTCATTTGACATGTGCTTCACTCCATCCACACACGGCATACAGTATACATGAATCTTACATATACTGTCTGACATGATGAGTGAGTATTGCATGGACGCGTGAGCCAACTCCTGGCCGAGCCGGACTGACAGATTGCATGCTTAAGACAATGCTGTTCGACGCGGGTGAGTCCTCAAAATATGCGTCTGCCACATCCTGACCGATCCGGACGCACAGATTGCATGCTTGATTAAATGCTGTTCGACGCGGGTGAGTTTTCAAAATACGCGTCGGACACCTTGGGACCAAGGCGTGCGCACGCCTTGGACCCTGAATGTAATGGTGACATAAGCGGGTGGATTTTCAAAAGATGCGTCGGACACCTAGGGTCCAAGGCGTGCGCACGCCTTGGACCCTGAATGTAATGGTGACATACGCGGGTGGGTTTTCAAAAGATGCATCGGACACCTAGGGTCCAAGGCGTGCGCACGCCTTGGACCCTGAATGTAATGGTGACATACGCGGGTGGATTTTCAAAAGACACGTCGGACACCTAGGGACCAAGGCGTGCGCACGCCTTGGACCCTGAATGTAATGGTGACATACGTGGGTGGGTTTTCAAAAGACGCGTCGGACACCTAGGGACCAAGGCGTGCGCACGCCTTGGACCTTGAATGTAATGGTGACATATGCGGGTGAGTTTTCAAATGACGGGTCGGACACCTAGGGACCAAGACATGCGCACGCATTGGCTATTGACTGCCATGGAGACTGACGCGGATTTGATACTTGTACGATACGTGTGCTCCCTACAACAATGTATCAAACTCATTGGTGTCATGAAGTTGAACTTTTTAAACGATGCGGAAGGCGTGTACGAGGTGTGCAATGCGATGGATTGGCCAGATTCATAGGATGCAAACGTGTCGGACCTATCGCTTTGGACGCATGGTTCATAATCTGCCTCTGCAGCACAGATATAAGACTGTTTGTTCCCCTGAGAGCTCACTTGCCTGCACTACATGCTCCAGATTGACATCTCTGCTACCACTGCTGCTGTCTCTGCATCCTCTGGCTTCAAGAATGGCACGTACTGTGGAGAGGCCCCCAGCCTTCACAGAGGAGGAGAATAAGGCCCTGCTGGACAGCCTCCTTCCACAGTACAGCAAGGGGAGCAGGTGAGTGTGCAGTCCACGTCCTTTCTCATTGTGCATGTTGTCTGTCTAGCACTAATGGCATTGTGTACACCAGTGGCTAGCATGCTCACTGAGTAGTTGTAACCCCCAAAGTGTGTAGGTACCTGTAGGGAACAGGTACTGTGCTGAAAAAGTGCATTTTTACACGGTCATAAGACCCAGGCAATGTTTCCATGTTGTTAATGCAGGACAACTGTCCATTACCATAGTTGCACTACTTGTGTACATCATATGCCCTTGTGATAACGACATGTATATCCAACTGTGTGATGCACAAACATGTTGCATGTGTAGTAATGGTCTTTTAACTTTGTCATCCTCACAGGTTGATGCCCATCAGAAACAGGAGATCTAGAAGACCATCGTCCGGGCAGTTCGATCTGTGGGGGTCTACAAGCGCCTCATCTGCAACTGCCAAAAGAGGTGGCAGGACCTTCGTGGCTGGACCCGGAAGATCGCAAGAGTCCAGCTGAAGCTGTCGCCTCCTCGCAGAAGGGGCGGACGATGGATCCTGACCCCCCACATGTTCTGGATTCTGTCGGTGGTCTTCCCTGACCTGGATGGGCAGTTAAAGGCCAGACAGCAGCAAGGAGGGGGTAAGTGCATGCCTTTTCTGTGAACTATGTCTCACATGCTATTTGCACTCCTTCAGCCTGGTTACACTCCCACAGTTCGTCTGTCTGCTTGAACAAGAGTCATGTGCCTAAATTAGGTGATGGCCCATCCTCATCTGATACACAGGTGTGGCCCTTTCAGTCTGTGACTTGTGTCACTTGGGTTGTGTGTCCCTGCTGTCGTCCAAGGATAAGGTTTGAAACAGCATCTGCTACCAGTACATTGTTTTGGGCTTCATGAGTGAGGCAATTGATTGACATGTGTCTGCACATTGCCAGAAAGCTGACATGTACTCTGTGTGGGCCATTAATATGTGTACTAATTGCTGCTCTGGCTCACCATATGTGTCTGGGGTATTTACCACACACCCATGCAGCAGGTGAGACAATGTTGGGGCCTCAGAAGAATGTGCATCATGTGTGTCACACATGTATAGACACATGCCTAGTGTTCAGGGTTATCCCATGTTGCACATGGACCAGGACAGGTATGCCTACTCCGGACATGAAAGTACACTCTGTTCTCCTACTCCTGTTTGCCAGCCTACATTTTGTGCATTGTGAAATGTGCAATCAGGTATCTGCCTCTCTGTCATTGTGAAGTGGCCTAGCTTTTTAGACTCCTGGGGTGTTAAACAGTTTGGGGTGGGCAGCCAGCTGAGATGTGGCTGTTGGATCAGCACAATGGGGTGAAACATAGGTGTGTAATCACTTGACTGTGCCTAATGGTGTATTCTACATTAAAGTACAGGCAGCTATAATTCGTTCTCATCAGACTGTGATGTGATCATGTTTACAGATTTGTGCTTGCAGTCACTCAACTGTAGCATTTGTATTACGTGGGATCATCAGATGCCTTAAGATGTGGGTAGCAGTGGGTGGACATGTGCACTTGACAGCTGCAGAGCTTACATTCCCCACAAAAACATGATTGTGACACAGTGCAGACTGTTTTTGGATGCACTGCCCCTGTGACTGAAGCCAGTAATGACTGATTAGCCAGACTGGCATGTAGCATGGTATACCACTTGCTAATGTGTATCCTGCATTAATGTCAGTTGTCCTGCATGCCCTCTATTGTGGCATTGACCATCAATACATGAGCACATCATGGTGTCTGGTGAAGGGAGCATATCCATATTGCTGACAATGACTTTGGCCATCCCTTATCCTGACACATGTACTGAGTCAGTGGCAGGAGATGGGATATGTGTGTACTGACACATTTCAATCACAAATCCTGCAGTTCAGACAACTGTATATGTGGTGCATGTGTGCACATATGAGTAGTAGCATACTACATGCACCAGACAGATGGGTCCATGGACGGGAAGGATATGAGGGGCATGGTTGACTGGAAGACTGACAAGTGTCTTGTTCAAATATGTGTCAGCTCTTTTTGCAATATTTTGCAAATGATGCCAAGGCGTGCTCTGTAATGTGCTGTACTGACTGTGATGTGTCAGGTCAATACAGGTGGCTGATGTGGATCTGTTTATCCTGTTTGCTTGCAGATACATCTACGGCTACTGGAGGAGACAGCTCCACGGACCAAGAGGAGCCGCAGAGCCAGACTGGGTCCGCTGCAGAGGAGTCGGAGGGACCCAGTGGCACGGAGGGTGAGGGGAGCCACACTGAGGAGACCTCAGCTACAACCACCTCGGCTGAGGAACACAGCAGCTAGAGAGATGACTCCCTCTTGGAGGCGGGTGTCAGCAGACCCCAGACAACACCTAGTGAGTCTTCCCCGCCACCACCACCATCTCCACCCTCCCATCTGCTCTCATCCCAGATGTCCATGGAGGCTTCCGTGTAGAGGAGCATGTATCCTTCATGCCAGGCACCACACACCCTGCCTCTGTCTCCCCTGCTGCCCTGAGTGTGGAGGCTGTGGACTTACTTAAGCAGATCCATGTAGGGCAGACAGCGATGCTGAGTGTCCTCCATTCTCACACCAGTCTGTTGACACAACTGGTGTCCTTCATGGAGGGCATTTCATCAAACATGTCTGCCCTACAGCGGACCATTCAGTCCATGGCCTCCTCACAGACGGCAACAGTGTCCCTCCTCCAACAGTCCCTCACCCCTCCTACCTCTGCCCCATCCACAATCCCCACTACCCTACCTGTCCAAGGCACACACACACCGGCACAGGCACGCACCACAACAGATACAAGCAGCAGACAGCCACGCAAGACAAAATCCAGACGCACAAGCATGCACACTCCGGGGACTGATGGCACACACACAGGGGATGGGTTACAGACACAAAAACAGCCATCCACGAGCATTCTGCAGTCCTCAGATGCCTCTCCCTCCAAAACCCCTTCCCTTGCCTCACCTGCAACCCCCCCTTCCCAGCAGCTCTTCCTCTGTGACCTTGGCCTCTTCCCCACCGATCCATCTGATCCAACTTACAAGGGGAAGAGGAAGTCACCATGCACAGAGGGGAGTTCCCCTGCCACACGGACACCCTCCCCCAGGCGCAGGAACACTGAGGTCCCATCCGCAAATCCCCCCGGACCAGGAAGGGCAAGACCCCACCACAATCTCGCACTTCCACCACACTGTCTCTGTCCTCCAGCCCCCAGGCCACCACTCCACAGGTCCCCCCACCACACCCTGCCCCAGGTTCCCCCACACACCAATACCGAATCCCCAAAATGCTTAGGCCCTCCACCCTACCACATGCACTTCCACCCCCACCTCACACACTCAGCCTGTTCCTGCCACTGGTGTGGAGTCCGTGTCCCCCCCTCTGTCCTGCCCACCTCATCTGAACCCTATTACACTCCTTTGGAGATTGGCACTTCAGTAGAGAGCACATCAACCCCGTCTGACTTGGGCACTACATTGGAGACCCCGTCCACACCATCTGACCTGACCACTGCAGTGGTGCCGGCAACCACCCTATCTGACTTGAGCCCTGCAGTGGTGACGCGCCCACTGTGTCAGACACCTCCACTGCAGTTGCCAGCAACACTCTTGCACCCACCACCCCTCCCCTGCCCCATTCTACTATCCCCTGATCCTGTCCCTGCAGTGCCTGGCCTGCCCCTATGTATGCCCCTCCAAGGGGAGATGTCCCTTGGCCGTAGCAGTGCAGGCAAGCAATGGGTGTCAAGTTTCCACATGTCACCCTGTTGGGACTCCTGGAAGGACTGGCCATTGGCCTTTTGACATTGTTGAGTTCACATTTACATGGATATCATTGCTGAATAAAGCAAATTGTTGTTATCCAGTGGTGTTGCATCTAATGTACATGATGTTGATGATGAGTATCATGAACTTGCAGTTGTAATGGTGTTTTAAAGGTATAAGAGACTGATTTGTTGATGTGATGGACTCCATGTGGTCCATGGGATATGTGTACTTTCCTGATATGTATTCATGACATAATTTGCTGCTATTTCAGGGTGTTATGTTTGCAGAATTTGTGGACAAGGTATTACTCCTTCTGTTTGCTACTTCACATCTTTGCCATGCACTGTTGCACATATGTTGGGCTTACATTTCGGCACATTGTAAGATTCCCTGACTGGGCCCATCTCTCCTCTGGACAGGCAGGTTTGTGCATCAATGGTACACAAGTCATCTGTGTCATCAGTGCAACTAGCTCTACATGTGTATTGCGTATGTGCAGATGACTGAAGGGACACTCCTGTACACAGGCTGATGTGACCAAAGCTTTCATTGTGTTGTAATTGTTGGCTCACTGAGCAAGTGTTATGCTGACATGACAGAGCCCTGCACAGACAACGTTTGGCCCAGCTAACCTTCCCCAGGAGTGGAGTCCCCTCATGGCAGTGTGTCATACTGTGACATTGGCTGAGCCCATGGTGTGTGTAGTGTGAGCATGTCTGTGTGTTTTCCATTCACTTTTTCTACACAGCCTGTGTTCCCTACAGATGTTCTGGTTCTTGGCGCTTGCTGAGTTGTCCTGTGTTCATCCAACATCTTTGTCCTGGGTTTCCTGGGATGTAGGTGCATGGCACACTACTGGTCATTAGGGTGTCTTCCCTAGGTGTTTTATTTGTAAAGCCCGGGGATGTTGTCAGACGCACGTGGGACACATTCAGGATTCCCCTTGGCACTTCTGTGTTGCCAACATGATGTAGCTTTCCCTATGTGGTATCTGTCAGTGAGTGGGTCACTTGTATGTGTGTGTGACTACTCCCACTCATCAGGGTCATAGTTGCAATGTTGGAAGGTGTCGACATGTGTTCTTTGTGGCTCTGCTTTGGTTCATCATTGTTGTGGGAGTGTGGCAGTGATCCCAATGATTCTAGTAGATTTCACGTCATGCCCAGGAACCGCATACTGTGCAGTGTGGCAGACATTCACAAGGGTTGTTGACTGGCCATGTGTGTGTATTTTTGGGAACCTTACATCTCCCCACCACCCCTGGTATTGTCATGGGTGCATGAGCAATTTCACCAGTCCATGTGTGCTTAGCTGATGCACATTGTTGCAGATCAAGGTGTGTTGTGTTGAGGGTGGCCAAATGTGAGTTGTCTCATGGCTAGGCCCCTACCTACTTTGAGTTCATTGATGACAGGCCCTGGCCAGTGATTTGTTTGTGTAGGTGTGATGGAAGTTTGTTGGTCAGGATGCATGTCCCAGTGCACGCAGGTGACTGTACTCTACAGTATGGGCAACATCTACCTTTGTCATCACAGTGGGATTGTACAGGCTACTGTCACCCCAATGTAGGGTCCCTGAGGGTAGTGCTGTGTTGGACTGTCTCTTGCTGTGTTGTTTGCTGTGCCGCCCAGCTTGTGTCACATGAATGATTTGGGATCCCACTCACCTGACAATGCCTGCTTGCCCACCAAGGGATGCCCAGTTCATGAGTTACTTTTGTATGGCACTGTGTACACATCTGTGTCATTGGAGTTCTGCCCACTGTCTTGTGTTGTGTACTTGCCGGGGGACACTGAGACACACACACATGTTGTGTATGATATGCAGTGTGGGGCTGCCTGTCTGTGTTTGTGCATCTGCTCCACTGCATTGGTATGGCTTTTGCGGTCCATTGGCTTATGTTGTTTGGAGGTTTTTCCCTAGTGTCCCTGCGTCTCCTGGCTCATCAGTCTGCACATTCATCATGCTTGGTGTGTTCCATTGCTGCCATGGTATGGGACTTGGTCACCTGACATCTACAGTCTCCACAGGATTCCTTAGTTTATGTGTCTGTTTGTATAGATTTGTGTGTATGCATCATAGTGCTCACTTGTCGCATTGTCTAATTGTACACAGGAGTAATTGTCAGGGATCATGGCCATAGCTTGTCTGCACATGGCAGAGGGTGTTCTTGTGATACACAGCAATCTTTGCCTCACCAAATCTATGTTTGTATGTGACACAACCACTACATTGCCACAACATTGCTTGTGGTGTGGGGACCAGGAATCATGCATTTTGGTTTGGAGATGCTGCTATTTTCATGTCCACACTCACCTTATGGTCACTGTAGTAATGGGGGTTTAGGACACATTACCACATTGGTCCTAAGATGCTGGATTTTTTAACCCCACTATCACCTTTTGGTCACTGTAGTGATGGGGGGTTTAGACCCCATTACCACATTGGTCCTGAGATGCAGGATTTTTGAACCCCATTAACACCTTTTGGTCACTGTGGTGATGGGGGGTTTAGACAACATAAACACATTGCTCCAGAGATGCTGGATTTTTTAACACCACTGACACCTTTTGGTCACTGTGGTGATGGTGGGTTTAGACCACATTACCACATTGCTCCAGAGATGCTGGATTTTTGATCCATACTATCACCTTTTGGGCACACATGTGTTGGGAGTCACATTGTATGTTCACTGTCAGTATCTGTGTTGTGAGCATTTTACACACACATACATTAAATCTTGCAAAGATGGTTGGGGGGTTTGCTTACTCATCCTATGTGTGTGAATCCTGGTAGTGCTAGGCATCCAGCCCCCTATGAGTGGGGATGGTAATGGTGATGGGCATCCAGCCTCCTATGGGTGGGCGTACTGGTGGTGATGGGCATACAGCCCCCTATGAGTAGGTGGTACTGGTGGTGATGGGCATTCTACCCCCTATGAGTGGGTATGGTAATAGTGATGGGCATCCAGACTCCTTTGGGGTGGACTCTGCTGGTAGTGATAGGCATCCACCCCCCTATGGGGTGGACAATGCTGGGATAGGCATCCACCCCTCTAAGGGGTGGACTCTGCTGGTAGTGATTGGCATCCACCCCCCTATGGTGTGGACAATGCTGGGATAGGCATCCACCCCCCTATGGGGTGGACTCTGCTGGGAGTGATAGGCATCCACCCCCCTATGGGGTGGACTCTGCTGGGATAGGCATCCACTGCCCTATGGGGTGGACTATGCTGGGATAGGCATCCAACCCCCTATGGGGTGGACTCTGCTGGGAGTGATAGGCATCCACCCCCCTATGGGGTGAACAATGCTGGGATAGGCATCCACCCCCCTATGGGGTGGACTATGCTGGGATAGGCATCCACCCCCTTATGGGGTGGACAATGCTGGGATAGACATCCACCCCCCTATGTAATTTTACATTATTATTAAAACATTTAAAAAAACGATATTTTAACATCGATATTTTTGACAACAATATTTTTTTTCGATATTTTTGTACTTACCATTATGTAGATAGGACTTCGATATTTTTACCTTCGATATTTTTGTGTCGATATTTTTGTAGGTCGATTTTCTGTCCGTCGATATTCTTTCAGACATTCCTTATAATGCATGGTCACATGTTCACCTTTCCCACAAACCACTTAAATCCTTGGTTCTTAGCTCTTTCATATGAAAGCCAGAGCATTTTTGCAAACATTAAGAATAAAAAAATAATCTCTACTGCAAAATTAAACACATCAAAAAGCTGGTAGATATTTGTTGCAAAAAGATAATATAATCAGTTTAATAAATGTTATTTTAAAAAAATGAAGCAGTAGGGATCTCTGACACAATATTGTAGTAAACAATATTGTTGACAAAAATATTGTGTCAAAAATATTGTTTATCACCATTTTGTGCTCCTACACATACTATAAAATATATTTTACATTATATTATTAAATAAAAATAGGTAGTTATAGTTAGGACCTAAGGGCATATTTACAATAAAGTGGTGAAGCTTGTCGTTAAGCCAAGAAGGCTAACAACACGCTTTGTCACTTTGAAATGCAGGGCTGCACCATATTTACTAGATTATTGGACAGCTCTGCGTCTTCCCCAACCTGGTGAATTAAAAACATCTAAATACCGGGACCAGATTTACTAATGCTTTGCGCCGGACTTGTGTTCTTTTTTTAACTTTTGTAACACAAACCCATCACAAAGGGGCCGATTCCGAACCGGGTCGGACGGCCCTCCGAGAGCCGTCCGTAGCCTCACCTTATGACCCACTCGTTCCCAGAGCTGATCCGTCCGGACAAGAAAGTACGATGCGCAAATGTGTCCGAATGCCGACCGAGCCATAGGCTCCGAAACCAGCAATATTTCCCGTACGAGCCGGAACCATAACCGCTGAAATCGACTCGTCCGGAGGCATGTAAACAGCAATTTCCGGCCGGGCAAGTACGATGCGTACTTCCTACGGGCCGAACGAGTTGCCACTAGCAGCACGTCACAGCATCTGGTAGAGCTGCATAGCAGGTCCGATTCGCGCCACAACACGATCCACGGCTACGAGACGGACCAACTCCCAACGTGTACGAGACGGAGTAACAATCAGCAAGTACGAGACGAACCAATGATGAATCCCATCGCGCAGGTCATTCCAGTACAGTATATCTACGACCGGATCATGAACAGACGCGTACATTGCAGACGGTAAGTCAGACACCCACACAAACAAACGTCACGAACACGCAAAATGCTACACACACATAGGGGGGGGACATCCCTTCCACCAGCAACAGCAAAACCACTGTTGTAGGGATTCTGCACATACACAGAGCTATGCACAGGATAATAGGACCTCGGAATATAGTGGTGAGCCAACCATAAACCTTAGTACCTAAAACCCCAATCCGACTAGCTTTAGCGTCTCATTAGCAACAATGCTACCAATGATTAGACAACCCAGAACACGGCATCTCTCTCTCTCAGGACTCGCAGGAGCAAGAACACCCTTTCATAATTCACTCATACCTGTCCACAACGTACGTAAAAAGTGACACTGTATAGTTCAAAATGTTTATTTCAACTACCGTGCTCTAAGATACAGAACACGTGCCAGTACTATCAGCATAATGCATAAGGATAATATAATCAGCATAGTTACAATTCCATAGAATACAAACGGGGAAAGCATTTCATAAAGCTGTGGATATAGGGCTAAATGACCATACCACCCTCCCCGTGCTAGTAGCTAGTTTATTATAAAAACAGAAGACCTCTGGGCATTGTCAGGCGAACCCCCATACCTCAATATCTAGATGCAAGGTTTACATCATCAGACAATCACAGCTCTTCTCTCTGGAAAGGCTTTTCTCCAAGTGCCTCTAACCGTGAAATCACAATATTAAAAGCACACAAATTTCTCCAGTGCAGCTGTACTTAGTGTTATGTCTAAGTGCGAGGGACTGGCCAGATCAGCAAGAACAAGGGACGTTGTTTTTCGACCTTGTACATGTTGTGCAGACGTAACCCAAAGGGAACAGGAGAAAAGGTGAAAGGCAGAAATGCAGACAGTTCTAAAATAGCCGGGCAGAAGCAGAGGCTGCAAAAACAAAGGCACAAAGTAACGTGCGCAAAAAAGCATCATGGCAGCCAGGCCTAGGCCAACGTAGCAAGGCAGACCAGGAGGCCACAAACCACATGACACCCTCCCCTGGGCAGTCCATTGGCTAAGACATAGGACGAAGACAGAGTTCAAATAGATGGAGCAGAACAGAAACGTCCGTTTTGGAATAGTCCCCATGAAGGACAATGAATGGGAGAGGAAAAAAAATTTGAAGACTAAAAAAAATTCCATTGAGGCAGGTCACTGAAAGCGAAGGTCCCCTTAATCCAACAGAGTGTAAGTGCAGAAAAACGCCACACCTTCCAAGAGGACATTATTGGAATCGTCGGAAAAAAGCGACGCCATCCAGTCTAATAAATAAAAACTGCAGTCATGTTCCTCGCAAGAGGGAGCAGCAAACAGCATTGCGGGACAACTTGCGTGGTACTCAATATAACTATGTTGTAGGAGATTCTGAGCAGCCGCCCAGATATCCCATTGTGCCAAAATCCCCAGTGCAGCCGCACGCGCCATGTAGCCTGCACGGGAACAGTCCCGTTCATGGGCCTCTAAGGGACCCACCAGCAGGACAAAATCCGGTTGAGACAGAGACGTATTGGAGAGGCAATAATCCAAGGACCACGAGAAAGGACATCTGATGCAAGACATCACAGGTTGCACGCAAGTGAAATACGCAAAGCGAAAAGAAAGTCTATAGGACACACTGAGCGTCACCAATGGCAGGATGCCGAAGCCAGCGAGGATGCGCTCACGGAGCAACTGGAGTCGACCTGGGTCGAGAAGGGCCCAAGGAGGTGCAGCCATTGCGGAGTAAACAGACCAAAAGCAGTATACCAGCCGCTAAGGCGAGGATCAACGGAAAGCCGCCAAAGACGCTGGAAAAAATGGAATGAATAAAAGCCGGTATTACACCAAAGATAGTCTGAAAGGAGGTTACAAGGCCAGAGCCCACAACTTTAAAAAAGTGCACCAGACCTTCGGTGCGTGATGCATTAAAAACATGGTGAATCAGTTCACCGAAATGTTGTGGGAGGTTAGTGTTCAAAAGGGCCTGCATTTCACTGTGGGTACTAGCCACCTGCAGGATGAACGTCTCCCGGGCGGATGTGAGCATAACCTCTTGGTTCAATAATAGCACCTTTATTCTGCTCAATTTATTGAAATCCGCCTTCAAAGTAGGAATGGAAGGCCAAATGGAACTATCTATGATGTCGTGCGGGGGAGGAAAAAGCACATTTTTGCAGCAGACAACCCTGTGGGAAACTGTAACAATATAGGGTATGCCGGCCAGCATGCCGCAGCAGTCCTGATTATTCAGAAGCAGATAGCTACCATTTGCAAGCACAGTGAAAGTAGAAGATATAGCAGGAGCAGGAATTCCCTTTAAAACACAAGCAAGATTCGGAGCCGAAACGTTACAAGCTCTGTGTAATTTAATGTTTTTGCAAATAAGGGAATGACCCACAGTAGAATCGCATGACTCCCCTGTGAGAAAAACTTCCTTTCCGTCCCTCAGGCATTTATACATGAAAGGCAGGGACCAAAGTTCATGCAGGAAGGCACTGCCCAAGGGCTTGAAACGGCCCACTGGATAATGTTTCATGCACGAACTAAATTCAAATAAAGAAAAAGGCAATGCGATAACCCCATGCACTAGCCACACAGCAGAATCCAATTCTGCCACAGAGAATGGTAAGGGCTCTATTTTTTCGATATGTAACAGAGTGTATGCTGCATCTTTCATGGACATGAACTGCTGTTTGTCAGTTAAATTAAAAGGCAGGAACAAGGCAGAGGTGTTCAAAAAGTGCCAAGGAACTTTACCCATCTTAAGCGTCTGCAAAGTCCATGCAAACTGCATTACTGAACGCAATTGATTTTGACCATGATATAACACAGAAACATCATCTTGTACAATATCAACAACAGAGGACACAATATTCTCTAACGTGTAAATGCGGGAAGACAGGATATTAATACTATTGTCAACAACAGCAAGCACCTTTTCCAAATTTGCCTGATCTATTTCCCTTAGACGGAAGCAGCTTCAATTTGCGAAAGCTTCCAGAGTTCATTATAGGTCTCATAAATGAATCTCTTAGGCCGAGGGCCACGAGGCCCCAGAACAAAGTCGAACAGATCAATGTTGCCTGATAGCAGGGACAAATGCTGTTTTACAGAATATAAAGAAGAGTGCTGCAACCACTGTTTACATAATTTACCAACAGAATATGTTGTAACAGTACGAGAGTCAGAAAACCTCGGGTCTGGCCTATCCTGTTTGTAACCAGGAGCTGAGTCATGAAAACGCAGTTGGCAGGCATTTGCCGCCGTTGGCCAAGCCAACCAGGGTGACTGAACAAACGTGGAGATATTAAATGAATTGTTCTGAAGCAAAGCTTGCACCGATGTAAGGGACATATTGAAATGCAAGCTGGAGTTGGGAGCGGATGACAATACGGGAATGGAAGGTGCATTCAATTGTTTGGAAGTAGCCAAACCCCAACACGCAGTTTGATAGATGGTATTATTTAAAAATAAAATTTGGGCCGGGATAAGGCAAGCACGGTGCAAGGCTTCCGTGCCTTGCACCTGCCATGGTTTGGAGCCCCAAATAGATTTCAAGTCAATGGTGTCCTTCCAGTACTCATAACCACCCACAGCTAAGGCGCTCAAAAAGGAACCCAAATATAGCAATTTGGTGTGGGTCAACATGATTTTCTGCGTGGATGAAGTGTTGAATTTAAAATAATAGAACCCAGGGTTAGATTTATCAAAGTCTGTAAAGTAAGTAAACTTATTTCTAAGAGACTGGGAGCTACCTGGCAAAGGGGTTGGACAATGCTCCCATTGGGTGTAATTAAAGAGACCCCGAAGGGTACTTGGTTTATGGAGAAAGTGGTTGCCCCAATGCTGGTAACAATACAAATCGGCATAACTTGCAGAATTCATGTACAAATCTTCAGCATTAAAAGCAGCATAATATTTCAAATCAGTAAATAATGATTCAACTGCATGCACATTCCAATCGTCAGAATGAATATTACTTTTAACGACATCACCCATTGAAACACAGAGGACATTTGGTACATTAATAATCTCGGTTGGGCCATGAATTTGGAAATTTACCGCATCCCATACGATGCCATCAGCGACTGGAAAAGCTGAAATGTTCACAAATGTGTGGTCACGCTTCATGATGTGAGATGAAGAATGCGGAGCCAAAGTTCCAGCGACACAGTTCACTGCAGAGCGTTCTGGTAAATAGTGGCCATTAATGAGCAGGAAAAAAATTGTGACAAAGCCAATGGACATGAACAGAATAATCAGGAATAGTACCAATCAGATGTATGTCCATGGAGGGATCAAAAAATTGTCTCTGAACCAGGATACAAAAATACTGAATCTGGACGGGATAAGTGCTGAGGTGGAATCCGAGTCAAAGGAATAACGTGTTGGGCTCAGTGGCGTTGTTGGTAGGTGAGCCACGGACTTAGTGGTGGGGTAGGTATACGCGGTCTCCTCATTGCAGGGGGAATCCGGGTAGTCGAGTAATCGATCAGGCAATTCTACTATCTCGATAGCAACATCAGTGGCCGTTCGGGCTGGTGGGCCACAAACATTTGTCTGGGAAATGACTGGACAAGAGACCGCTGGTGTTACACTATTCAGGATCGGCCAGATGTTGTAGCTTGACATTGTCCACTGAGATATATCTGTTGTCCTTGCGACCAGGAAGCGGTGGTCAGATGACTGTACGAGTACCCTTCAAGCCAAGGACTGGAACCGGTGCACGATAAGAGGGGCCAAATTCTTTTTTGTTCTCCACCTTCTCTCGGACCAGGTCTCCAACCTTCGGAAACCAGCCGGCAACCGGAATCTGCAGCGCAGAGTCCGTGGCTGAAGGTAAATGTTCGATTGCAAGTTTGTCTCGGGCTTCTTGTAAGTCCTGTAACATAGTAGAATGGTTATCTACATCAAAGATTGCAGATTGCGCCGCCATGTCTAGACCATCAAGGTCGGGCACGAACATTCGTATGCCAAAGAGCATTTCGTATGGGGTCCGCCCACCCAGAGGTCTTCTAGGGAGATTATTAAGTGCACGTTGTACGGTATACAAGTGGGCCAGCCAGTTCCTGCCAGTACCTAAGACTCTAGCTGTCAAGGATTGCTTTAAGTCACGGTTCATTCGTTCAACAATCGAATTGCCCTCAGGCCGATATGGAGACGAAAATTTCACCCGCACCCCCAGTGAACCCATTGCGTCCTTGTAAGCCTTAGAGACGAACGCCGGACCTTGGTCAGAATGGAAGGTGCCACAGGCGAAAATTCCCACAAAGACACGCAAATCCCATATGACATTTCGAGCGTCAGCACTCCGTTGTGGCCAAACCCAGATGAAACGAGTGCACGAATCCACTGCAACCAAGATGAACTAGCAGTTGTTGGTAGAAGCGGACGGCTTCACTTTTGCTTCGCGTGCTGCCTGCATTATGCCCTAACTTGATTGCATTTTTAAAAAAGGAAGATTGTTTTCGATGCGCACTTTTAAAAACTAAACTATTGCTCGAATTTCATTTTATTTAACCTGTACTTACTTGAAGTGACGGTGTGTTGCGTGGTCTTTGCACCTCCCCGGTCCACCACAGCCATTAGCGGGCTGATTGTTGTGGAGGGAGTACTGCATTGAACCAGCCGGCGTAATTCCACTTCCGGTTGCCGTTTCACTGCCGCCATCCTGTCAGGGGAGGCGGTCTAGTCTTTCCACCCCCTTTGTTCCTGGACACACTATTTAGGCTGCCCATGGCGCGGGAGCTGTAAGATGTGAGTCCAGCCACTCACCTGAAATCCAGGTCTGTCTGCAGGAACGATGCTTGTTCCTCAACCCCCCTTGAACACCTCTCAGTGCTGCTGACTAAAACAGAAGCCCTGGCAGGTACCCAAAAGGGAAGGGGAATATGGGAAGAGACAAGAAAAAAGAGAGACTGCTACGCCTCGCGTGTTCACCAAGAAATAAGGATGCCGTCTGGACCCGCCAGGTTCTGTAACATTAATACGGCCAAACACTCATGCGTTCCTAAAATACACGAAAAACATGTAAGCGTAGGATGCCCTCAATCCCTATAGGTAACTGCAAAATTGCACAGTAAAATAACTAACATTCAAAATTACCTTTCTTGGTATTCTAATGCTTCAAACAAGGTGTCTCTTAAAAATATGCGATATGAATAGGATTTCTTTTCTATAAACATAAAACAGAATTTACATAAGACTTCGCTTTTCTAAATCATGAAAATTCCCTTAGCAATGTTAAGGTATTGTAAGTGCAATAATCTCACCTTAATATGAACCAGTCTTTGTCTCAATTGCTCAAATGTTCCTTACAGTTAACTTCTTGTTGTCCTTCAAACTTCAAAGGAAGCGCCTTTACAATACCCTCAAGCGCTTTTTACCAATCATGAAATGTGTCCGTGATGACTCAGATATACATGAACCTAGCATTAAACAATATGCACAATGCCAGACATAATTGCATACATCGCTGCCAAAATGCGTGCAACAAGCTTCTCCAATGACAGAATTATTTGCCCTATTGTAACAAGAAGTATCAGCACTGAAAATGAGCCCAAAATGTAAACCGCACAAGTAGGCAATGACTAAATTAACAAACAATTAGGGCCCAAATGCTTTCCATAAGCCTTCAAACCAAGTTAAAGCGTTTAAGCACAATGTACAAACAATTAGGGTCCAAATGCTTTCTATAAACCTTCAAAAAGCAAGTCAAAAACCTTTCAGCACAATGTTCACCCAAGCGGCAAAAGCAGCACGAGCTAAGTGGATTAATGTGATTAGAATCACTTAGCTTAACTGCACGTGTAGTCCCGACTTCCTGGCAAGTCCTTTGAAGTCCTTCTGAGCCGGCTCAGGTGATCAGCTGGTGAAGCTCTGCAGGAAAATCCCCTTCAGACGAAGAAGCACTGGGAAATCCCCTTTCAGCACCGGAACACAAAGCCAAGCAACGAGCAGAAGAGCTCAGAGCTATTTATAGCCCAGGCCTTGGGCGTGTGCTCACGTGCCAACTGCCGAGGGTGGTTCTCATTTAAATACATGTGTCTTCTGATTCTTGAAGCCAAACAAGCATTGGCAAGGCTTCAAATGTAAACAATAAGCATTGGCACATGCAAATGAAAACAAACTGAACCAAAATAAACACAAACAGTGACTAAAACACTTTTTATAAGGGTACTGCGATATGATTAATGCACCCACCATATGGATGTTGACAAATCACACAGGGCAAACTATGACTTGCGTGGCGGGGATTCCTGACAGTCCTCCCTCTCAAGAGCCCTGGTACTGGTCGTGGCTTAGATGGGTTTTGTTGGTGGAATCGTCGTACCAACCGAGGAGCATGAACAGAGGAGGCTGGTTCCCATGAATTGTCTTCAGCACTGTACCCTTTCCATGCTAATAAATAATGCAATACTCCTCTAATTCTCTTAGCATCCAAAATTTTGGCCACCTCAAATTTCCATTCCCCATGTACTTTAACTGGGGGTGGCGGGGGTCCTGTCCTAGTAATAGGAGAGTAGGGTCGGAAGCAGTGAGACGTGAAAAACAGGATGAATCCGGTAGTCTGATGGAAGTTCTAATCTTACTGTCACAGGATTGATTATTTTGGTGATGGTAAATGGTCCCAGGAATTTTGGATTTAATTTACGAGATCCCTCAATATTCAGATTTTTGGTTGACAACCATACTTGATCCCCAATGGCGTATTGTGGGGCTGGTAGCCTGTGTTTATCTGCTTGTGTTTTAACCTTTTTCTGATATGACTCTAAGTGTTTCACAGCCTGTTTTTGGATTTGCGTTAAGTGGCGATGATGTTCATGTACTGCCGGGACCTGAGTGGCAACAGATGATTGCAAGGTTGGAAGCATTCTGGGATGATAACCATACACACAATAAAAAGGCGAAATCCCAGTAGCTGAATGGACTGAATTATTATATACAAATTCCGCCAGGGGTAAAGCCTTATCCCATTCAGTGGTCATGGTAGCAAGAAAACAACGCAATGTTTGTTCGAGGGTCTGATTAAGGCGTTCTGTCTGACCATCTGTTTGAGGATGATAGGCGGAGGACAAACATACATCAATTTGTATACAAGAGCAAAAATTTCGCCAAAACCTTGACACAAACTGTGACTCCCTGTCGGAAACAATGGCTGTTGGTAATCCATGTAACCTCACCACATGTTGAATAAACAGGTCGGTTAACTCTTTTGCTGACGGCATATGTTTTAAGGGAACAAAGTGTGCCATTTTAGTTAAATAATCTACTACCACCCAAATGATGGAGAAACCATTAGAAGTGGGCAAACCGGTAATGAAATCCATACTTATTGTATGCCAGGGTGCAGGTGGGATAGGCATAGATTGTAATAATCCTGCAGGAGCAGCATGAAGTGATTTGGATTGTATACAGGTTGGGCAGGTTTTGACGTAATTTTCAACATCCAATAGTAAAGTGACACAATTCCACCATTTTCTTTACCCCCGGATGACCAGCCAATACTGTGTCATGATACCAATGGAGAACAGTATCACGCAAATCTTGTGTGGGAACGTACAATAGGTTAACATGATACCAAAGATCTCCCTGTTTTACAACATTAGGGGGAATTGACTCTTTTTGTTGTGCTACTTGGACTTGCTCTAAGAAATCATTGGGAACGCATAAGGCGATGATCTTATGTTCTGGGATAATAGTAGTAGGCGTGTCAGTGCCCTTGTCAGGAGCTGGAAAATTTAATCGTGATAGTGTGTCTGCCTTCTGCTGTTCTTTTCCAGGTCTGTACGTGATCACGAAATCGAATTCATTGAAAAACAAAAGCCAACGCAGTTGTCGTGAGGGTTAATGCCTTGACATTCTGATAAAACTGTAAATTCCGATGGTCTGAGTAAATGGTTATTGTGTGACGAGCTCCTAACAAATGGTGACGCCACTCAAGAAATGCAAGTTTGATGGCTAAGAGCTCTCGCTCTCCCACCGTATAATTTTGCTCAGCAGGTAGGAGTTTTTTTGAAAAATAAGCTACTGGATGTAGATGTCCTGATGTAGGATCTCTCTGGGACAAAATGCCACCTACAGCAACCTGAGAAGCATCGGCTTCCACATAAAAGGGTTGTGAAGGGTCTGGGTGATGTAACAACGGAGCTTCGTTAAAGGCCTTTTTGAGTTTCTGGAATGCTTCCTCTGCTACTGAAGTCCAATGAAAAATAACTCCCTTTTTGAGGAGCTGAGTAATGGGTGCAACAACAGAGGAGAACTGAGGGATAAAAATTGGCGACACCCAGAAATCTCTGGATATCTTTTACGGATCTGGGTGTTTCCCATTTCAAAATGGCCTGAACCTTGGAATCATCCATAGCAATACCGTTAGGAGAAATTACATAACCCAAAAACTCAATGCGGGAAGCATGAAAGACGCATTTCTCTAACTTAACGAATAGTTGGTGTTCTCTAAGCCGTTGTAATACAGCGCGGACATGTCCTACGTGATCTTCAGTTGAAGAAGAAAAGATCAGGATATCGTCTATGTAGACTATTACAAAGACGTCCAGGAAATCCTGCAGCACATCATTGATGAAATATTGAAATGCTGCAGGAGCATTGCATAGACCGAAGGGCATCACTGTATATTCAAAAGACCGAATTTGGTCCTAAAGGCGGTCTTCCACTCATCCCCATCTTTTACCCTGATTAGGTGGTATGCCCCCTCAGGTCTAACTTGGTAAAGATGGTGGAATGCCTTACCTGATCTAACAACACTGGTATTAATGGGAGAGGATAGCGGTTTTTTACCGTCACTTTATTTAAGGCGCGGTAGTCTATGCAGGCGCGAAGTTCTTTATTCTTTTTAGGGACGAAAAAGAGTGGCGAACTAACAGGGGATGTGGAGTGTCTAATAAACCCCTTTAGCAACAAGTCGTCCAAATATTCGCGCAAATACTGGGTCTCAGGTTCAGATAAGGCGTACACACGACTGCATGGAAGAGTGGCTCCGGGCACTAAGTCAATACGACAGTCGTACGACCGGTGGGGTGGTAACTTGGTCGCTTGTTGTTCAGAGAACACATCATGGAAATCATTGTATTGTTTCGGCAGGGTGATGGCGGACTCTTCTCCTTGTATCAAAACTGGATTCTCGATCACGGAGGCACAATGCAAAGGAGTTAAGGGATGTTGATCAGTTGAGTAGCATTTATGCCAACAATACGCGGAATCCAATGTTACTGTGCGTTTGCACCAGTCAATTTTTGGGTTGTGTAATTGGAGCCATGGTATACCCAAAATGGCTCCAAACACCGAGGTGTCGATAAGATCAAAGTGGATCTGTTCAGTGTGTCCATCAGCACAGATCATGGTTACTGGAGGTCTGGGAATGTATTAAACCCGAAGATAACTCTGAGCCGTCCTACGGCACGCACAGGTTCAGGGACCTCTTTCTTGATCGTTGGAACATTTAAAGTGTTAGCTAAACCTATATCCATAAAATTTCCGGTGGCTCCCGAATCCAATAATATTGGTATGACTTTCTTTGTCTGGGTGGAAAAGAGCAAGGTAACAATCAAGGTTAAATGGCGGGGTTCTGCTGTCATAGCATTTCCTAAATGATGGTAAGAGGCCAAACCATTGTCTATGCTCGATAAAGAGGGCCTCATTCCTTATCGGGCCTGGAAGTTTTCCGACTGCTTGGATTCTACAGTGGAAAGAGGGGTTTCTAGCACAGCGACTGCCTTCTTGGGGGAATTTTTGGTCAAACAGTCCCGGGCGAAATGCCCAGACTTTCCACAGTATAAACAGAGATTTAAGCGCCGTCTCTATCTTTTCCTCCTTGGACAACGGTCCCCTAATTCCCCCAATCTGCATCGGTTCAGAATGATCGACACAAGTACTGGAATTAGAGATCTCCTTTTCTCATGTTTGACTACAACAACTCTGGGCATATCACCACGAGTTCGTTCGCTCTTCCTTTCACCCAGACGATGATCCAACCGGACCACTAGATCAATAAATTCCACGCAATCTGTTGGTAAATCAACAATTTGCGCTAAAATGTCCTTCAAGTCATCTCGAAGGCCACGATAAAAAAGTGACGTCCTTTTCTCCTCTGGCCATTGCGTCTCAGCAAGTAGTCTATTAAAGGATGTGATGTAGGACAATAGATCCTTATTGCCCTGCCTTAGATTCAGAAGCTCATTGTCGCATGCTTGAATGAACTGGTGTCTTGCAAAGAGTTTGTGCATTGTCTCCTTAAAGCGACGAAAATTATGCAAGATTGGGTCATCCCTTTCTACGAAGGGTATTGACCACGTGGCTGCTGTACCACCTAGATAGGACAAAACGAATGCCACTTTTGCGGCATCGTCAGGGAAGGCTGCAGGCTTGCACAAGAAATGTAACTGACATTGGTTCATAAAAATGCTAAACTTTGCCTGGTCTCCAAAGAACCTTTCCGGGGGAGCCAAAGGAACCGGGGTGGGAGTTGAAAAACTAACATTTACAGGTTGGGTCGCCCCTGCACCCTCTGGGGTAAAAGTGAAACGTTGTAGTTGAACCACTGGTTTTGTTTTGACCGAGGTGTTATCCCAAGGGTTTTCTCGGGGCTTATATCGTTGCAACTCACTGTTTAACATGTGGTTTTCCTGTTTTAGTGTGGTGACTTCCTGCTGTAACCCTAGTACTAACCGGGTTAAATCTTGCACAATCATAGCGCCTTCTCCTGTAGTGACATCCATCGTTCAGGCAGACTATATTTTTTGTGGCTTGGCTTTATGTAAGATGTGAGTCCAGCCACTCACCTGAAATCCAGGTCTGTCTGCAGGAACGATGCTTGTTCCTCAACCCCCCTTGAACACCTCTCAGTGCTGCTGACTAAAACAGAAGCCCTGGCAGGTACCCAAAGAGGGAAGGGGAATATGGGAAGAGACAAGAAAAAAAGAGAGACTGCTACGCCTTGCGTGTTCACCAAGAAATAAGGATGCCGTCTGGACCCGCCAGGTTCTGTAACATTAATACGGCCAAACACTCATGCGTTCCTAAAATACACGAAAAACATGTAAGCGTAGGATGCCCTCAATCCCTATAGGTAACTGCAAAATTGCACAGTAAAATAACTAACATTCAAAATTACCTTTCTTGGTATTCTAATGCTTCAAACAAGGTGTCTCTTAAAAATATGCGATATGAATAGGATTTCTTTTCTATAAACATAAAACAGAATTTACATAAGACTTCGCTTTTCTAAATCATGAAAATTCACTTAGCAATGTTAAGGTATTGTAAGTGCAATAATCTCACCTTAATATGAACCAGTCTTTGTCTCAATTGCTCAAATGTTCCTTACAGTTAACTTCTTGTTGTCCTTCAAACTTCAAAGGAAGCGCCTTTACAATACCCTCAAGCGCTTTTTACCAATCATGAAATGTGTCCGTGATGACTCAGATATACATGAACCTAGCATTAAACAATATGCACAATGCCAGACATAATTGCATACACGCTGCCAAAATGCGTGCAACAAGCTTCTCCAATGACAGAATTATTTGCCCTATTGTAACAAGAAGTATCAGCACTGAAAATGAGCCCAAAATGTAAACCGCACAAGTAGGCAATGACTAAATTAACAAACAATTAGGGCCCAAATGCTTTCCATAAGCCTTCAAACCAAGTTAAAGCGTTTAAGCACAATGTACAAACAATTAGGGTCCAAATGCTTTCTATAAACCTTCAAAAAGCAAGTCAAAAACCTTTCAGCACAATGTTCACCCAAGCGGCAAAAGCAGCACGAGCTAAGTGGATTAATGTGATTAGAATCACTTAGCTTAACTGCACGTGTAGTCCCGACTTCCTGGCAAGTCCTTTGAAGTCCTTCTGAGCCGGCTCAGGTGATCAGCTGGTGAAGCTCTGCAGGAAAATCCCCTTCAGACGAAGAAGCACTGGGATATCCCCTTTCAGCACCGGAACACAAAGCCAAGCAACGAGCAGAAGAGCTCAGAGCTATTTATAGCCCAGGCCTTGGGCGTGTGCTCACGTGCCAACTGCCGAGGGTGGTTCTCATTTAAATACATGTGTCTTCTGATTCTTGAAGCCAAACAAGCATTGGCAAGGCTTCAAATGTAAACAATAAGCATTGGCACATGCAAATGAAAACAAACTGAACCAAAATAAACACAAACAGTGACTAAAACACTTTTTATAAGGGTACTGCGATATGATTAATGCACCCACCATATGGATGTTGACAAATCACACAGGGCAAACTATGACTTGCGTGGCGGGGATTCCTGACAGGAGCGCACTTGATGAACTAGCAGTTGTTGGTAGAAGCGGACGGCTTCACTTTTGCTTCGCGCGCTGCCTGCATTATGCCCTAACTTGATTGCATTTTTAAAAAAGGAAGATTGTTTTAGATGCGCACTTTTAAAAACTAAACTATTGCTCGAATTTCATTTTATTTAACCTGGACTTACTTGAAGTACGGTGTGTTGCGTGGTCTCTGCACCTCCCCGGTCCACCACAGCCATTAGCGGGCTGATTGTTGTGGAGGGAGTACTGCATTGAACCAGCCGGCGTAATTCCACTTCCGGTTGCCGTTTCACTGCCGCCATCCTGTCAGGGGAGGCGGTCTAGTCTTTCCACCCCCTTTGTTCCTGGACACACTATTTAGGCTGCCCATGGCGCGTTAGCGCAGCGGGCGCGCCGAAGGCGCGCCAAAGGCAAGCCCGTCTGCGCCCGTCCGCGCCTGGACATTGCCAGATGCCAGAAATGCTGGCGGTCTCAAGTCTGGTGTGCCAATTTATACCAGGGAACTTCTGATGTCCATCGGCCAGCGGGTACACTCATGCTCACAGCTGTTGGTGGACGCTGTGAAGGGCCTTTCTGTTGTCTCAACTGTGGCTATGACTCCTGCCCCGCTTTGCCCCTCTACCGTCCCTTGTCTACACCAAGACCCTCTATGAAAATCCTATACCTCAATGTCCGCTCTCTAGCTAAGCATTACATGGAGATCTTTGACTTAATAGAGGATGAATCACCTGATGTGTTCTTTCTAACTGAATCCTGGTTGACTGATGCTATGGTGGCTGAACCGGGTTTAACTCTCCCCCCGGGTTTCAGTATTTTAACTGTAAACAGGGAGTCTAGAGGTGGGGGCATAGCTGTCATCTTTAAGTCCCGTCACCGCTGTTCATTTGTCAAGGAGGATGTGGCCGGGTGCGAATGCGCTCGTTTTGTAATTTCTTTTAGAGCCCACTCTACTTTCACTGGTCTGTTAGTCTACCGCCCCTCGGGGCCGGTCTCGGAATTTAAATCGGCTATTAGTGAAGCTGCGGGTTCCTTGGCGCTGACAGCCACAAATTTTAGTCTCATTGGTGATTTAAATTTACACTTTGACCGTCTCTCTGATCCTGATATCAGCAGCTTGCTCGCCGACTTTGATGCTTGCCAATTAAGACAGCTTGTGGAGGGTCCTACTCATATTGCTGGGCACTTGCTTGACCCTGTTTTTTCTAACATCCCTTCTCTTCTGGTCAAGACACCCAGCCCGGTGTGTTGGTCCGAGCATTTTTTGGTCTCCATTTCCTTCCCACTATCTGAGCCAGTGCCCAGAGCCGATCCTAAGGCCACCTTTAGACGTTGCTGGCATAAACTTAAACTGGAGGACCTGCATGCCATTCTGCCCCCCTATCCCAGCCACTGATCCTGACCGAGCGTATAAATCATTCTGCGACTGGATCCTACACGCCCTAGACACTCTCATTCCTTCCAAATGGTCCAAGGGTCACTGCGCGAGTTCCAATCCTTGGTTTAACGACTCTCTGGCCGCCCTGCGCAGTACCTGTAAAAAGCTAGAATGGGTCTGGAGAAGGGACTACGACCTTGAGGCTAAGAAGTCATACCAGGACGCGATCAAGCGCTATCACAAGGCCATACATCTGGCACGAGCGGCTTACTTCACTAATGAGATCAAGTCCAGTAAGAAACCCGCTAAAAGTATCTTTAAAATATTGAGTGACCTCAAAAACAGGAAAAATCCCTCTATCCCGGTGATCACTTCTGAGCAACAATGTGAGGATTTGGCCACCTTCTTTGTTAAGAAGGTGGAAGCCATTTACAAATCCTTCCCTATATCTTCTATTGATCCCGTGGCTTTACCTGCTCCTCTCCCCACTCTCACCTTGGCAGCTATCCCCCCTATTTCCCAGGATGAGTTACTCACGCTGAGCAAGAAGGTCAAATCGGGCTCCCCTATGGATCCGATGAGGCCTGCCCAATTTAGGGACTCTCTGCCTGTACTACTCATGCCTTTGCGTCAGGTTATCAATTCCTCTTTTACCACCGCTGTGGTGCCTTTGCTATGGAAGCAAGCAAGGGTGGTCCCCTTGCTGAAAAAACCTTCGCTGGACCCAACTAAGCCGGAAAGCTTCCGTCCCATATCTCTACTGCCCTGGGCTGCTAAAGTTGCCGAGGCTCATACCAATATAACTCTCTCGGGCTTCCTGAACAACACTGGTGTCTTGGATCGTTCCCAGAATGGCTTCCGCCCTGGTCACAGCACCGAGACTGCGCTCTTAGCGGTGAGCAAACACCTGCGGACTATTCTGGATGAGAAATACCAGCCTGTTCCTGAGGATACCGCAATAGGTTGTGCAGCGGGAGAGACCATGACACAAAAGTACGTGACTTAAATGGCTCCCCCATCCCAGGATCAGAAGTGTGAGCCAGTCATACTAGTAGTGTACTAGCCCATTGTGAGGACCCTGAGTACGGTTAGTCCTCTTAGCATGTATGGTACTCCTTAGCGCGACTACTAAAAATGCTTTAACACGTGGTTCATTTTTACCACTCACTTTTTTTCACTTCACTCATCAAGCACTTTATATGAGAGGTCCTGAAGAAAGCCCCAGCAATTTCCTAAGCGGGCTGAAACATGTTGACCATCAATGGATAATACTGAGATATAAGCATTACACTCAGTGAATTATCCACTCTCTTGTTTTTAACATACCCTGGATCACTGGGAATAAAATAATTAACAGGTAGAATCCCAGAGGTATTTTTAGTTTCACATTTACTTCATCACATGCACTAACAGTACAACCCGCTCCACTGTAATCAGGTGTTGCAGCACAGCTGAGTAGCATTCGGCTACTCAGCTGGGACCCGATGATGAAGCATGACACCAACCAGGTTGGTGTGTGAGGGTTTTCTAGATAAACTTTCAAGTGCCAGACACTCCTGTGTCAGATAGCTATATAGCTTGACCGTCTCATTTGGTTTGATATTCTGGATGAGGGACATACCGCGGCCCTGATATTGCTCGATCTAAGCGCTGCTTTTGATACGGTTTCTCACCGGATCCTCTTACATCGCTTAGAAGAGGCTGGGGTGGTAGGCCTTGCCTTGGATTGGTTTCGATCTTTCCTGTCTGATAGAACATTCCAGGTCACTGCCCCCCCTTTCTCTCCCATGCCCATTCCATTAAGCAGGGGGTCCCTCAGGGCTCGGCATTGAGTCCCATTTTGTTCAACCTGTACGTTCAACCCCTCGCTGCGGTGGCAAGGGACCATGGCTTGACCATGGTCTCGTATGCTGACGACACGCAGCTGGTGGTTGCTCTCTTCGATGATCCTACGCGGGGCGCCTCCCAATTTCAGAGCGGCCTAGCGGCGGTCGCGCGTTGGATGACCACCAACTGCCTTCAACTCAACGCTAATAAGTCATAAGTGCTGTTGGTGGGGAGAGATAAGGGGCTCTGGAGCACGCATTGGTGGCCAGCAACCTTGGGCTCTGCCCCACCCCTAAGTCGGTGGTGAAAAATCTTGGGGTCTGGCTCGATTCCACCCTTGGGTTTCAGGAGCACACCAAGAAGGTTGCAGGCACCTGCTTTGGCCTACTCCGGGGATTGAGGCCCATGTTGGGTTTCTTCAATCCACCCACCCACCAGTTGATAGTCCAGGCGACTATTTTGTCCAGACTGGACTACTCCAACTCACTTATGTTAGGCGCTAACAAGGCAGAAGTGACTCGTCTTCAGCGAGTTCAGAATGCAGCCGCCCGAGTCTTGTTGAGGCTCCCTAGAACTTATTCCGCGACGGGTTCATTGCGCCGTCTACATTGGTTACCCATGGCCAAAAGGATCGTATTCAAAGCACTATGCCTGACCTTTAAAATACTTAAGCTTTCATCCCCTGAGATCCTAGCTAATTTACTGATCCCCTATGTACCTACCCGTCAGCTACGCTCTGCTGAGCAATTTTTGGCTACGGTCCCTCGGGTCAAGCGCCTCAGAGCTGGGGGCCGGTCCTTCCGGTATTTAGCCTCTAAATTGTGGAACTCCCTCCCTATTCAGATCCGCCGCCTGGATTGCTTGCTATCCTTTCGTAAGGCCATCAAAACCTACCTGTTCCCCTTGGTTTAGTCTCCAGCTTCCCTCTGACACTGCTACCAGCGCCGGGACGCCTCTTCGCTGAGGCAGCTGTGCGCTATATAAGATTACCTAACATAACATAACATAACATATGCAGTGTCAGAAGAAAATGGACCGCAGTGATCCAGGTAAACACACCCAAAAGGTCTGTTAGAATTGCAGAGCGGGGTTTGTGGTGGCCGTGTAACCGTGGAAGGCTTAATTTGCTGACAAACGTCACAAGAAAGCACATAAGTACAGGTCTGTTTGTATAAACCACGCCACCAGTAACGCTGCTGCAAGATGGAAACCGTCGCAGACACGCCAGCATGAGCTGAAGCCATGCCTTCGTGTGCGGCCATTATCAAGGAAAGTCTGCGGTCCGCTTTGGGAATCAGCCGATCACCAACGTCTGGAATTCTTACGTAAGGAGCCTGTTCGGTACCTAGTTGATAAGAGTATTTGGAAGGGAAACCCCGTGGGTAATTAGCACCTTCCTTTGTCGCAGCAATAGCTGCCAAAATATCATTATCTATTTTAGTCATGGATCTTGTAACTGCCGCGACTGAGCACGTGGCTATTGCTGATTTGGCAGCTTCATCTGCCAAACCGTTACCGACAGCGTGTGCGCCCACACGCTGGTGGCCAAGAGTGTGAATCACCTGTGTGAGAGACAGACGTTGTTTCAGATCTGCCACTTGAACCCAAAGCATTTTATGCTTAATTGTGCTACCTTTGGCGTCTCTGTAGTCATTTTGCGACCAAAAGAACAGATTGTCATTGTAAGACTGAACACAGTAGTAAGAATCGCACACAATTAGAGTGGTCACATCCGGATTAGCGAACTCAAGTGCGAGCACCAATGCGCGCAGCTCGGCCAATTGTGCAGTACTGTCTCCTAGTGCCTGAGTGTGAACTACAGTTGATTTGAACTTACCGTTCACCATGGCACCTGCAACATTAGCACACGCTGCTGAATAAGCATGCTTGGAACCCGTGGCCGGTTGTGCCGAACCATCGGTATAGATAATACATTCGTATTCCTCAAGCGGTAGCAAGGACAGAGGAGGAGGATGAGCAATTCATACTGTAAAAATTCCTGAGTCTGAAGAGAAGAATCAAAGATAAAAGTGACATCCGGAGGCGTCAAAGATGTTGCCCATTGTATCCAACGGGGGTGCAAAGCTTTAGAGTTCAGAACACTTGCTTTCGTCACTGCCTCTAGGGCAGGATATGATGTTACCACCAGAATGCGTTTTCCCGTGCCAGTGCGCGTTCCTTTAGAATCGCCATTTGCACTGCAGTCAAAACTTTCTCCACAGATGAAAAGCGCATTTCTGTGGAAGTGTAAAGATGTGACTTGTATGCGATCGGTACTGTGTCACCTTCGTTAAAGGTTAAGTACGTGAAACCCACTGCCCCTGGAATGATTCTAATCACCAGGTTTGTGTGGTTGTCACGAGTCAACAAGAATTTAGATTCAAGAAGGTCTGTCTGCAAAGACTGCAGTATGGAGGAATGCTCCGGAAGCCAGCATGACTTCGAAAAATTAGGTTGTATCAAGGCATAAAGTGGCTTGATACGCTGGGCATATTCGGGAATGTAAGTACGCCCAAAGTTCAGAAAACCCAGTAAAGACTGAAGTTTCTTCAGAGTGGTTGGAGGGCACAAAAGTGCACATTTCTCCAAGAAATGGGGGGCTAAACCCTTACCTTCATTGTTGAGCTCATAGCCCAAAAATAAAATGGTAAATTCAGCAATGTGAGATTTGGCAAAGTTAAACTTGTAACCTAAAACTGCAAATTCTAGAATAATGCGGTCCACTCGGGAAAGATGCGGTTACAATTCGTCGTCTCTTAGATAGATATCATCGACGTACGAACATGCATCTGGCTCTATGCCGTCTAACAAAGAGACAACACAGGCAGCGAATACGCCTGGACTGTTTTGTAGCCTATAGGTAAATGCCGGAATTTGAATAGTTTACCACCGGAGGTAAAAGCGCTCCATTGGCTACTCTCCGGGGCCAAGTTGTGCGTGTAGAATCCATTGGATAGGTCAAGTGTAGTTTTATATTTTTTACGAACAAGACTGTCTGCAAGCGCAGAACTGTGTGTGTTTTGCACCGCAAAGGTCCGACAATGAGAGTTCAAGTGTCAGTAATCCAAAACTATGCGGTACGATCCATCGGGTTTAGAATCCGTGAAAAGGGGATTATTCATGGGTGACACGCATGTTTCAACCACTCCTTGATATTCTAACTGTGTCAGAATTTCAGAAACAGGACCTTTAGCTTCCCGTTTGATGGGATATTGGGGTTGTGGCTGTGGCAGCGACCGCAAAGGAATATCATGGGGGGGAGAATCTTCATCCCATCCCACGTGGTTGCGGTATAACGCTGGAGCCAGGGACACAGCCCACTCAGCTGCGAGAGCCTCCGCTTTGTCCTTGGGGACATGACAAGAAAAGCTTGGAAGGATTACCTCCTCCCCTCTACGCGCAGCAAGTACGAATGGTGGCGGCCAATCCGCCTCCGCTAACAAAATGTCATAAGAAGAGGTCAGATTCTCCCAAAAAATCCCTTTAATAACACGCTGTATGTTACCTTCAATTTGAATGACAATATTATATAGTCTGTCAGGGGGTGCCACTCTGGTGTCTGCTGTCTCGACAGTAATGAAGGTTTCAGTTGCTGTCGCCTCCACATGAGGACGTAGCGCCTCCCGCACTATGGTAACTTCCGTGGCGCTGTCTAGGAGCGTCACTGCCCACGTCCAATTCTGGAGTCTCGTTCTCACCGTCTGTGGCATACCTTGCTGTTACAGCTGCAACTTTCTTCTTCTGAAACTTTGGGCGAGAACGTTGAAATTCTTCTGATTTCCCTCGGACTTGTTGTCGAGGTTGGTCTCGTCCCTGTGGAGCCTCTCGACCCCTGCGTCTATCCTGGCGATCTCCTCCACCAGCCTGGGAGGTTGTTGGTGCCTGTGAAGAACGAGGAGAACGCGAATCAGGGACTTGAAATCTCTCTGGAGATTTAATTCTCGCCCTATCGCGCAAATCATAAGTGCGTTCAGAAGAGACGGAAACTGGGGATGCGCCTCGCGACCCCGGCTTCTTCTGTTGCTTACCCTGTTTTTTCAACCTCCAGCTCTTTTTAGTAAAGAACGGTTTCTCATCTTTCTCAGACGGAGTTTTTGGTTGTTGTTGCGATTGTGTTTGCGGTTTAGCAAAAGGCTTAACTCCAAGGCTATTGCGGCCAATTGTTTTGTAAGCCTGTGCAATAAATTTAGGTAATTTGCGCGGCTTGTCCGGATCTGGGATCAAAGCCAAAGCATTAGCTACTTGAAAGTTAACTGCATCGCCGTTGACATTTGCAAGGATCAAATCAGCTACTACGTCGAACACTCCCACCAGTCTCATCCCTAATTCCACAGCCGCTTCAGGGCCATGCTCATCCTGCACTCGTTTAATTACAGAGGGGAGAACCGTCATGGAAGGAGTGCCGAAACACTTTGCATATACTGCTGCGAATACCTTAACCCAGTTGTTGAATTCTGCCAACTCGGGGATCAAGTCTTTTGGCAAACTAATTGTCAGAATCATGTGTTTTTCCACGGGAGAGGTATTTGGAAAAACTGCCTCCAGCTGGTCAAATTTTTCTGCAAGCCAATAAGGAAAATCATCCTTATTTTGTGGGCGGTTGCCCATCACCGAATTAACCATGACGGGACTTATGGTTACACCGCCTGCTCCAGCTGGATGTGCTGCAACTCCAGGCGGGGCTCCCTGGATGTTGCCTGTAACAAACTGTACTAAAGCTCTATGCACACGTATCAAAGACGAATGCAAATTACGCAGTTTACCAACTGCAAGCGTCATATAACGCGGATGTGGGGTGTACCCGGCCAAAACAGGCCAAGTGGCCCCTTCAATCGATAAGGGGCCTAAACGAACCGCGGTAACCGGTTGGGGGAGGGCGCCATCAAACCAAACACGGTGTTGCCATGCCGTGAGCGGTACTTCAAGATTCCTATACGGTCTATAGAGATTAGGAACAGCGGTGGCTGTATATTCATGGAACAAATTATCAGTCCCATCCACCGCCGGAAAGGTGACCCAAGAGTAAAACACCTCAAAGTGGTAAGCAGGATCCGCTTGTACCACAAAGATCAGATCGACACCCGCGTCAGGCACTCTATACACTTTTAAGTGAGCCCGGAGCGCTGCGCGGCTATGTGCCGCAATTTGGACAGAAATTAAGGCTAACAATATTCGACAATCTAATATGAGGCAGCACAATAGGGTTTTATTGAAAAACCTTTTAACAACTTCAAGCTTGAAGGAACCTATAAAAACGTCAATATAGGAGGTATCGCCCTCACACACGCTTCCGTAAGCGTCTGCGAAGGGGGTTGTGGACTAGCACAAGTACTACTAAAGCGTCTCGCAGATAAGCAGCCCACTCGTTGGTTGCGTCACCCTTTCATAATTCACTCATACCTGTCCACAACATACGTAAAAAGAGACACTGTATAGTTTAAAATGTTTATTTCAACTACCATGCTCTAAGATACAGTACACGTGCCAGTACTATCAGCATAATGCATAAGGATAATATAATCAGCATAGTTACAATTCCATAGAATACAAACGGGGAAAGCATGTCATAAAGCTGTGGATATAGGGCTAAATGACCATACCACCCTCCCCGTGCTAGTAGCTAGTTTATTATAAAAACAGAAGACCTCTGGGCATTGTCAGGCGAACCCCCATACCTCAATATCTAGATGCAAGGTTTACATCATCAGACAATCACAGCTCTTCTCTCTGGAAAGGCTTTTCTCCAAGTGTCTCTAACCGTGAAATCACAATATTAAAAGCACACAAATTTCTCCAGTGCAGCTGTACTTAGTGTTATGTCTAGGTGCGAGGGACTGGCCAGATCAGCAAGAACAAGGGACGTTGTTTTTTGACCTTGTACATGTTGTGCAGATGTAACCGAAAGAGAACAGGAGAAAAGGTGAAAGGCAGAAATGCAGACAGTTCTAAAATAGCCGGGCAGAAGCAGAGGCTGAAAAAAACAAAGGCACAAAGTAGCGTGCGCAAAAAAGCATCATGGCAGCCAGGCCTGGGCCAACGTAGCAAGGCAGACCAGGAGGCCACAAACCACATGACACCACAGGGGTTGCATGGTCCTCACTACCAGCAGTACCCACACCTAGGGGGGATGCCCAGCACTACTACCATCCCCACTCATGGGGGGCTGGATGCCCATCACTACCAGTACCCCTACTCATAGGGGGCTGGTTGCCCAGCACTACCAGTACCCCCACTCATAGGGGGCTGGATGCCCAGCACTACCAGTACCCCCACTCATAGGGGGCTGGATGCCCAGCACTACCAGTACCCCCACTCATAGGGGGCTGGATGGCCATCACTACCAGTACCCCCTACTCATAGGGGGCTGGATGTCCAGCACTACTACCATCCCCACTCATAAGGGGCTGGATGCCCATCACTACCAGTACCCCTTACTCATAGGGTGCAGGATGCCCATCACTACTACCATCCCCACTCATAGGGGGCTGGATGCCCATCACTACCAGTACTCTACTCATAGGGGGCTGGATGCCCAGCACTACTACCATCCCCACTCATAGGGGGCTGGATGCCCATCACTACCAGTACCCCCTACTCATAGGGGGCTGGATACCCATGACTACCAGTACCCCCTACTCATAGGGGGCTGGATGCCCAGCACTACTACAATCCCCACTCATAGGGGGCTGGATGCCCATCACTACCAGTACCCCCTACTCATAAGTGGCTGGATGCCCAGCACTACTACCATCCCCACTCATAGGGGGCTGGATGCCCATCACTACCAGTACCCCCTACTCATAGGGGCTGGATGCCCAGCACCACCACCATCCCCACTCATAGGGGGCTGCACCACCAGCATTCACACACATAGAGTGACTAAGCAAACCCCCCTACCATCTTGGCAAGATTGTATGTGTGTGTGTGCAAAATGCACACAACACAGATCCTGACAGTGAACATACAATGTGACTCCCATCACATGTGTGCACAAAAGGTGATTGTGGTGTCCAAAAATCCAGCATATTATGATCATTGTGGGAATGGGGTCTAAACCCCCATCACTACAGTGATCAAAAGGTGATTGTGTTGTCCAAAAATACAGCATTTTAGGATCATTGTGGGAATGGGGTCTAAACCCCCCATCACTACAGTGACCAGAAGGTGAGTGTGGACATCATAATAGCAGCATCACCAGACCAGCATTTGTGATTACTGGTCCCAACACCACGAGCAATGTAGTGGCAATGTGGTGGTTGTGTCACATACAAACAGATTTGGGAGGCAAAGATTGCTGTGTATCACAAGAACTCCCTCTGCCATGTGCAGACAAGCATTGGCCATGAGCCCTGACAATGCGTCCAGTGTCCAATTAGACTATGTGAAAAGTGAGCATCATGATGCATACACACATATCTTCACGAACAGACACACAAAATGAGGAATCCTGTGGAGACTGTTGATGTTAGGTGACCAAGTCCCATATCATGGCAGCAATGGAACATACCAAACATGATCAATGTGCAGGATGATGAGCTTCAAGACGCATGGACACTAGGGAAAAACCTCCAAACAACATCCAGCCAATGTAACGCAAAAGCCATACCAATGCAGAGGTGCAGATGCACAAACACAGACAGGCAGCCCCACACTGCATATCAAACACAACACATGTGTGTGTCTCAGTGTCCCCAGGCTAGTACACAACACATGACGGTGGGCTGAACTCCAATCACACAGATGTGTACACAGTGCCATACAAAACTAACTCATGAACTGTGCACCCCTTTGTGGGCAAGCAGGCATTGTCAGATGAGTGGGATCCCAACAGATTCATGTGACACAAGCTGGGTTGAACAGCAACCAACACAGCAAGAGACAGACCCACTACAGCACTACCCTCAGGGACCCTAATTTGGGGTGACAGTAGCCTGTACGCCAATCCCACTGTGATGACAAAGGTAGGTTTTGCCCATACTGTGGAGCACAGTCAGCTGTGTGTACTGGGTCATGTGTCCTGAACAACAAACTCCCATTACACCTCAATAAACACTAATCACTGGCCATGGCCTGCAATCAATGGGCAAAATGTAGGTAGGGGCCTAGACATGAAACCACTCCCATTTGGCCACCCTCAACACCACACACCTTGATCTGCACCAATGTGCATCAGCTAGGCACACATGGACTGGTGACATTGCTCATGCACCCATGACAATCCCAGGGTTGGTGGGCGGATCTAAGGTACCCAAAAATCCTCACACATGGCCTGTCAACAACCCCTGTGAATGTCTGCAACACTGCACAGTATGCGCTACATGGGCATAACGTGAAAACTACCAGATTCAGTGGGAACCCTGCCACACACCCACACCAATGAGGAATCAAAGTAGACCCACAAAGAACACATGTCGACACCTTCCAACATTGCAGCAATGACCCTGATGAGTGGGAGTAGTCACACACACATACAAGTGAGCCACTCACTGACAGATACCACATAGGGAAAACAACATGATGTTGGTAACACATAAGTGCCAATGGGAATCCAGAATGTGTCCCACGTGCGTTTGACAACATCCCCGGAACTTACAACTAAAACAGCCAGGGATGACAACCTAATGACCAGTAGTTTGCCATGCACCTACATCCCAGAAAAACCAGGGCAAAGATGTTTGATGAACACAGGACAACTCAGCAAGCGCACCAAACAGGAACATCTGTATGGAACATAGTCTGTGTTGAAAAAAGGGAAGGGAACACACACAGACATGCTCACACAACACACACTATATGCCCAGGCAATGTCACGGAATGACACAATGCCATGAGGGGTCTCCAATCCTGGGGAAGGTCAGCTGTGCAAAACGTTGTCTGTGCATGGTTCTGTCATGCCAGCACAACACTTGCCCAGTGAGCGAACAATTACAACACAATGAAAGTTCTGGTCACAGCAGCCTGTGTATGGGAGTGTCCCTTCAGTCATCTGCACATACGCAATACACATGTAGAGCTAGTTGCACTGATGACACAGATGACTTGTGTACCATGGATGCACAAACCTGCCTGTCCAGTGGAGATGGGCCCAGTCAGGGAATCTCACTCTGTGCCCAAATGTAAGCACAACATATGTGCAACAGTGTATGCCAAAGATGTGAAGTAGCAAACCCAACGAGAAAATCCTGGTCACAACATTTTGCTATCATTACACCCTGAAATTGCAGCAAAGGATGTCATGGATACATAGCAGAAAAATACACATATCCCATGGACCACATGGAGTCCATCACATCAACAAATCATTCTGCTGTACCTTTAAAACACCAGTACAACAGCAAGCCCATGACACTCATCATCAACATTATGTACATTAGATGCAACAATACTGGATGACAACAAGTGGCTTTATTAAAAACATAAATCCATGTAACTGGTAAGTTAAGTGTACAATGTCAAAAGGCCAATGGCCAGTCCATTCCTACATTCAACCAGGGTGACATGTGACAAGTTGTCACCCATTGTTTGCCTGCACTGCTACGGCCAGAGGACATCTCCCCTTGGAGGGGCATACATAGGGGCAGGCCAGGCACCGCAGGGACAGGATCAGAGGATAGCAGAATGGGGCAGGGGAGGGGTGGTGGGTGCAGGAGTGTCACTGGCAACTGCAGTGGAGGTGTCTGACACAGTGGGTACCGTCACCACTGCAGGGCCCAAGTCAGATGTGGTGGGTGCCGTCACCACTGCAGGGCTCAAGTCAGACAGGGTTGTTGCTGGTACCACTGCAGTGGGCAGGTCAGATGGTGTGGACGGGGTCTCCACTGCAGTGCCCAAGTCAGACGGGTGGATGTGCTATCTACTGCAGTGCCAACCTCCAAAAGAGTGTCATGGGGTTCAGGTGAGGTGGGCAGGACAGATGGGGGGGACACGGTCTCCACACCAGTGGCAGGAACAGGCTGACCATGTGATGTGGGGGTGGAAGTGCATGTGGTAGGGGGGAGGGCCTAAGCATTTTGGGGATGCGGTATCGGTGTGTGGATGAACCAGGGGCTGGGTGTGGCAGGGGGACCTGTGGAGTGGTGGCCTGGGGGCTGCAGGATGGAGACTGTGTGGTGGAGCTGTGGGATCGTGGTGGGGTCTTGCTCTTCCTGGTCCAGGGGGACTTGCGGATGGGGGCCTCAGTGTCCGTGCGCCTGGGGGAGGGTGTCCATGTGGCAGGGGAACTCCCCCCTGTGCGTGGTGACTTCCTCCTCCCCTTGTGAGTTGGAGCAGATGGATCGGTGGGGAAGAGGCCAAGGTCACAGAGGAAGATCTGCTGTGAAGGGGGGGTTGCAGGTGAGGCAAGGAAAGGGGTTCTGGAGGGAGAGGCATCTGAGGACTGCGGAGTGCTTGTGGATGTCTGTTTGTGCATCTGTGACCCATCCCCTGTGTGTGTGCCATCAGTCTCCAGAGTGTGCGTGCCTGTGGCTCTGGATTTTGTCTTGCATGGCTGTGCGCTGCTTGTGTCTGTTGTGGTGCATGCTGGTGCTGGTGTGTGTGTGCGTTGGACAGGTAGGGTAGTGGGGATTGTGGATGGGGCAGAGGTAGGAGGGGTGAGGGACTGTTGGAGGAGGGACACTGCTGACGTCTGTTTGGAGGCCATGGCCTGAATGGTCCGATGTAGGGCAGACATGTTTGATAAGATGCCCTCCATGAAGGACACCAGTTGTGTCAACAGAGTGGTGTGGGAATGGAGGACACTCAGCATCGCTGTCTGCCCTACATGGAGCTGCTTCAGTAAGTCCACAGACTCCACACTCAGGGCAGCAGGGGAGACAGGGGCAGGGGGTGCGGTGCCTGACACGAAGGAGACATGCTCCCTTACAAGGGGGCCTCCACGGACATCTGGGATGGGAGCAGATGGGAGGGTGGAGATGGTGGTGGTGGCGGGGACAGACTCGCTAGGTGTTGTCTGGGGTCTGCTGACACCAGCCTCCACAAGGGAGTCCTCACTCGAGATGCTGTGTTCCTCAGCCGAGGTGGTCATAGCTGAGGTCTCCTCAGTGTGGCTCCCCTCACCCTCTGTGCCACTGGGTCCCTCCAACTCCTCTGCAGCAGACCCAGTCTGGCTCTGCGGCTCCTCTTGGTCCGTGGAGCTGTATGCTCCAGTAGCCAAAGATGTATCTGCAAACAATCAGGATAAACAGATCCACATCAGTCACCTGTTTCATCTGACACATCACAGTCAGTACAGCACATTACAGAGCACGCCTTGGCATCATTTGCAAAATATTGCAAAAAGTGCTGACACATTTTGAAAAAGACCCCCTGTCAGTCTACCAGTCAACCATGCCCCTCATATACTTCCCCTCCATGGACCCATCTGTCTGGTGCATGTAGTATGCCACTACTTATATGTGCACACATGCACCACATAGACATATCTCAGAACTGCAGGAATTGTGATTGAAATGTGTCAGTACACACATATCCCATCTCCTGCCACTGACTTAGTACATGTGTCAGGAGAAGGGATGGCCAAACTCATTGTCAGTAAAATGGATATGCTTCCTTCACCAGACACCATGATGTGCCCATGTATTAATTAACCCTGGGCGTAGTTCGCGTAGTAGCGCTACGCGTAGCTACGCGAAGTGCACTTCGCACTACGCACGCTACACGTAGCTACGCAAACTGCGTAGTGCGGTAGGGAAATGCTGTTCGCACTGATTGCACAGTGCCAGATGCTTGTCCGCACTGTGCAATCATTGCAAACGGCATCTTGCACAGTGCAAACGGTCGTTTTCTGCCGCTCGAGTAGATTTGTACTCGAGCGGCAGCTTTCTCAACGCGGACTGCTAGTTTATCATCACAAGCGGTCGCGAGCATACGCGACCACTCGCAATGAGAAACCTGACCTCCCCACGTTGAGAATCTCGCCGGGAGGTTTATTTTCCACGCTCGCGATCGGCAACTTGATGTTGCTGATCGCAAACGAGGAAAAAGTCTTGCCGGGATGTTGATTTTGCTCGCTCGCGGTCGCCAACTTGATGTTGAGGACAGTGAGCAAGCAAAAAATGCCTGCTACAGTACGAGTTTTTGCACTGTGCTATGTGCAATTCGCGTAGCGCGTAGTAGCGCAAACTACGCAAACTCCGCGAGCGTAGCGTAGTTTTCCGCCCAGGCCTAGTATTGATGGTCAATGCCACAATTGAGTGTATGCTGGACAACTGACATTACTGCAGGATACACCTTAGCAAGTGGTATACCATGATACAGGCCAGTCTGGATAATCAGTCATCACTGGCTTCAGTCACAGGGGCAGTGCATCCGAAAACAAACAGTCTGCACTGTGTCACAATCATTTTCATTTTGGGGAATATAAGCCCTGCAGCTGTCAAGTGCACATGTTCCCCCACTGCTACCCACATCTTAAGGCATCTGATGATCGCACGTAATACAAATGCAACAGTTGAGTGACTGCAAGCAACAATCTGTAAACATGATCACATCACAGAGTTATGCGAACTAATTGAGGCTGCCTGCACTTTAATGTAGAATACACCATTAGGCACCGTCAAGTGATTACACACCTATGTCTTACCCCATTGTGATGATCCAACAGCCACATCTCAGCTAGCTGCCCACCCCAAAATGCTCAACACCCCAGGAGTCTAAAAAGCTAGACCACTTCACAATGATACCTAGGCAGACACCAGATTGCATATTTCACAATGCACTAAATGTAGGCTGACACACAGGAGTAGAAGAACATAGTGTACTTCATGTCAGGAGTAGGCATACCTTACCAGGTCCATGTGCGACATGGTATTACCCTGAACACTAGGCATGTGCTCATGCATGTGTGACACACATGATGTACATTCTTCTGAGGCCCCAACATTGTCTCACCTGCTGCATGGCTGTGTGGAAAATACCCCAGACACATATGGTGAGCCAAAGCATCAATTGGAACACATATCAATTGCCCACACAGAGTACATGTCTGATTTCTGGCAATGTGCAGACACATGGCAATCAATTGCCTCACTCATGAAGACAAAACAATGCACCGGTAGCAGATGCTGTTTAGAACCGTAAGCTGGGACAACGGCAGGGACACACAACCCAAGTGACACAAGTCACAGACTGAAAGGGCCACACCTGTGCATCAGATGTGGATGGGCCATGACCTAATTTAGGTACATGACTCTTGTTCAAGCAGACAGAAGATCTGTGGGAGTGTAACCAGGATGAAGGAGTGCAAAGAGCATGTGAGAGATAGTTCACAGAAAAGGCATGCACTTACCCCCTCCTTGCTGCTGTCTGGCCTTTAACTGTCCATCCAGGTCAGGGAACACCACCGCCAGAATTCGGAGCATGTGGGGGGTCAGTGTCCGTCATCCGCCCCATCTGCGAGGAGGCAACAGCTTCAGCTGGACTCTTGCGATCCTCCGGGCCCAGCCACGATGGTCCTGCCACCTCTTCTGGCAGTTGCGGAGGCGGCATCTGTAGACCCCCACAGATCGAACAGCTGAGGCAATGGTCAGCCAGATCTCCTGTTTCTGATGGGCATCAACCTGTGAGGATGACAAGGATAAAAGTCCATTACCACACCTGCAACATGTTTGTGCATCACACAGTTGGATATCCATGTCGTTATCACAAGGCCATATGATGTACACAGGTAGTGCAACTATGGTGATTGACATTTGTCCTGCATTAACAACATGGAAACATTGCCTGAGTATTATAAACGTGTAAAAATGCACTTTTCCTGCACAGTACCTGTCCACTACAGGTACCTACACGCTTTAGGGGTAACAACTACTCAGTGAGCATGCTAGCCACTGGTGTACACAATGCCATTAGTGCCAGTCAGACAACATGCACAATGAAAAAGGATGTGGACTGCACACTCACCTGCTCCCCTGGTTTCCCATACAGCTTGCTGTATTGTGGAAGGAGGCTGTCCAGCAGGGCCTTGTTTTCCTCCTCTGTGAAGGCTGGGGCCCTCTCCACAGTACGTGCCATTCTTGGAGCCAGAGGATGCAGAGACAGCAGCAGTGGTACCAGTGAATGCAATCTGGGGCATTTAGTGCAGGCAAGTGAGCTCTCAGGGGAACAGACAGCCTTATATCTGTGCTGCTGAAGCAGAATCTGTCCCATGCGTCCAAAGCGATAGGTCGGACACGTTTGCATCCTATGAATCTGGCCAATCCATCGCATTGCACGCCTCGTACACGCCTTCCGCATCGTTCAAATAATTCAAATCCATGACACCAATGAGCGTGATACATTGTTGTAGGGAGCCAACGGATTTTTCAGCACACGAATCGTACAAGGGTCAAATCCGTGTCAGTCCCCATTGCAGGCAATGTGCAAGGCATGTGTGCAAGGCGTGCGCACGCCTCCTTCCCCATGTGTACGACGCGTCTTTTGAATTTGTCACCCGCGTCAGTCCCCATTGCAGGCAAGGTGCAAGGCGTGTGTGCAAGGCGTGCGCATGCCTCGTTCCCCATGTGTACGACGCGTCTTTTGAATTTGTCACCCGCGTCAGTCCCCATTGCAGGCAAGGTGCAAGGCGTGTGTGCAAGGCATGCGCACGCCTCGTTCCCCATGTGTACGACGCATCTTTTGAATTTGTCACCCACGTCAGTCTCCATTGCAGGCAAGGTGCAAGACGTGTGTGCAAGGCGTGCGCACGCCTCGTTCCCTATGTGTACGATGCGTCTTTTGAATTTGTCACCCGCGTCAGTCCCCATTGCAGGCAAGATGCAAGGCGTGTGTGCAAGGCGTGCGCATGCCTCGTTCCCCATGTGTACGACGTGTCTTTTGAATTTGTCACCCACGTCAGTCTCCATTGCAGGCAAGGTGCAAGGCGTGTGTGCAAGGCGTGCGCACGCCTCGTTCCCTATGTGTACGACGCGTCTTTTGAATTTGTCACCCGCGTCAGTCCCCATTGCAGGCAATGTGCAAAGGATGCCACCCACCATAGCTTGTCAGGGACACATGGGCACACCAACAACAATACAGACTGTGACACTGTATATCAAAGGACATGTCAGGCTGCATTACCTGTGTGTGTATGTGGGTCAACATGTGATTTGGTATGTGGCACTTAGTGGCACACACTCCCAGGCAGGGCAAGGTGTCATGGGGACAGATACCTTTGTGTGTTGTACACATAACCACTGTGATTGACAACTGTACAGTTCAGAGCATGAGGCATGTACACAGTTACTGGGGTACATTGTGTATGACATGTGACATACACCCTGACTCTTAGGTGGAATGGTATGTGGGTCACAGGGTGGCCCAGTGCCACAAATGTGATGTTCATCCACAGTATGTGTGCTTTTTGCTACAGAGATGACTCAGATTTCATGAGTTCAATGTCAAATGGTCACCACATCCATGTGTTTTGTGAATGGGAGTTGATGTTGCGCCTGTGTGTCACAGACATCCATGTATGAGCTGCAAATAAATGAGGTGGCACTTCATGCGTGTGTCATGTGTGCGTTGTGGTGTGTACATGAGACGCTACATCATGATGGTGTCCTTGTGGCGACACAAGGTCCCTGTGTGTGTCTGACAAAAACATGTGATGTGGGATAGACATCTGTCCTCACTAGTCACTGTGGTGTGTGTCTGGTATGTGACACTCGTACTGATGTACTGTGACAGAGCCCATAGATTGGTCACAGCACAACATGGACCTTGTTGTGTGGACCTGTGGAGCTGAGATGTCAGATGATGGGCATGTAGCTGACATGTGTGCCCATACACAACAGCTCACACATCATGTCCTTGTGTCCTGTCATGTTGTTTAATGTGCTATTTAGCATGGACACTGGAACATAGATAGGGGAACTGACAAACTGTCTTTGCTCATCTATGTACTGCAGGAGACCAGCTGTCCACAGACCGTTCCCTGACCTTGCAACCATGGTTGAACGTGACTGCATGCGACGGTACCGCTTCACTAGGCCACTGATCGAAGAATTGGCGGAGCAGTTGGCCCCACACTTGCAACCTGGCCGGACATACCCTACAGCGCTGACCCCCAAGGTGAAGGTGATGTCAACCCTACACTTCTTTGCCACTGGTACTTTCCAACACACTGTCGCTACTGCTGGTGGGATGTCACAGACCATGTTCAGCCGTGTGCTTCGAGATGTGTTGGAGGCGATGTTGCATTTCCTCAACCACTACATCCATTTCCCAAAACCACAACAACTTGCTGACATCAAGGGTGACTTCTACGCACTGGGAAGGATGCCACATGTCATTGGCTCCATTGATGGGACACATGTGGCTTTGGTACCACCACAGGCACATGAGCAGACATACCGAAACAGGAAACATTTCCACTCAATCAATGCTCTGGTGGTCTGTCTGGCGGACATGACCATTTCACATGTGTGTGCACGTTTCCCAGGTTCAGGGCACGACGCTTACATCATGAGGAGTAGTCGCATCCCAACGATTATGTCACAGATGCAGTACCAGCGTGCCTGGCTTGTCGTTGTGTACTGACTGTTTACCATTGTGTGTGTTTGATGAAGTTGATTTACACCCTCTTTTCAGACTCATCTAATGTGCAATTGTCTTTATGTAGGTGACTCAGGATATCCCAATATGCCGTGGTTGCTGACACCCCTCAGGAACCCTGTGACACCGGCGGAGATGCGCTACAATGAGGCACATGGTCGGACCAGGAGAGTGATTGAGCAGACATTTGGACTCCTGAAAAGCAGATTCCGCTGCCTGGACAAGACAGGAGGGGCCCTCCCATATGCACCTGCTAAGGTGTGCAGAATCATCATAGTGTGCTGCATGCTACACAACCTGGCAGTGAGGAAGAAGTTGCCTCTCATCCAAGATGACGATGACCAACCTCCGCCAGCAGTGGAGGATCCTGCCCTGGGGCATGATGCCAGTGATGATGAGGGTGATGGTGATGTTCGGAGCCAGCTGATCCACAACTTCTTCACATGAATGTAAGTATACAGTGATGTGTTGTCAAAGTATTGTGTTTGCCTGATATATGTTGGTGGTGCACTGGTGCTGCTTGAGTGTGGCTGTGTGCTACTTGTCCGGATGCTTGCTGTGATGTGTCCTTTCAGGTAGTCTGTACTCCCAAACAGTGTTTACGTGATTGATAGGTTGTGTGTACTTTGTTTGGGGTTTGTTTTGGGCATGTATATTGTAGTTGTATGCTGTAAATCTGTGTTTTTGATTGTGTTTTCTGTCTGTCCTTCATGGGGTACTTTGGCTGCTGTATGGTGATGTCTGCACCCCAACACCCAGATCCTTGTTCCAGAGTGCAAGTAGTCGTTGTCCCAACCAATGATGTGCCACACAACCCTGGACTTTCATTGTTTACCACTTAATTTTGGATCACTGTCACGTGAGGTTACCTTGCATCAGTTGTGGAATTCTCAGGTTGTGAATCTTTAATAAACCTGTGCTTTACTTTGGGATGTGCTCCGTCTGTATCCACACATCCCACAGTCATTAGCATCCTGTAGCTGTGGGCTGCTTGCCACTGACCCAGGATGGATGTGCTGTATGTGCATTCCACTGTATTTCCTGTCAACATCAGTGTAGGCGATGAGTTAGATGGACATGGTGAGTATGTGTTGTGTTGCCCTAGTGGTGTGTCTCCCTCATATGTGTCACATTACCATGACTCACATTACGGTGTTCACATTGCTGTAGTAGTTTGCATGTACAGTGTTCCTTAGCAGATCATCATTGCCATGACACATACCAAGTATAAATCACAACAGAGGCAAGTATTGTGTGATTGTGATTTTATTTACAGACATGTGTAAGGATGGTGAACGGAATTGGAAGTGCTGTACAGTGTGATGGTAATACAAAGTTCACAGGTGAGTTGGTAGTGTTGAAAGATGAAATGTCCAGAGTAGAATCCACAGTCATTTGAGGTATTGTCACAACTTGGACCCTCCATGTCAAGTGGGTGATTTGGGTGTCAGTCAACAAGGTTAAATGATTTGCACACAAAGGACGACATCCAGAACAGGTGTTGAGTTCCTGGGGGATATGCATGGCCATCAGCGTCTCACGTGCCCTTCTTCGGACAACCCCTCTTCTTTCTTGGGGATCCTCATGTGCAGGCTGCTGCGGTGCCGAGGACTCTCCGCCAGAATCCTCCTCCCTCCCTGTGGTAGTTGCGGATGTTGTTGCAACAGATGTCGTGGGCGCACAGGGAGGTGTGGTAAGATTGGCGCTGATCTGGCAGAGGCATGTCAGTATGTCCCTATGCACCAATGTTCGAACATCCAATTTGTCCCACTTGGACTCCATGCGGGACATGTGTGTCTCCACCTGAGACATGTCGGAGTCCAAGCGGGCATGATGGGCAGCCTGCTGTTCTTTGATGTCCTTGAGGATCCCCACAACCTGTCCAAACCCTCCGGTGCTTTCCTGGTACGCATCTATGATGCGTCCCAGGTGTGGATCACCATGCAGTCCAGCCCCCTCTGCAGGCCGTGTCCTCTGCCTGCCCACCCTCCCACCGCCCCTACCCACACGGGCAGGACCTGACGTGGCAGGCACAGGCGACACTGGGCCCCCTTGAGTGTTGGCGCTGGTGGTGTTGTCCGTTGCTTCCAGGGTGCCCTGTGTACCTGTTACGTTGTTGGTCTGTGGCCTCGGCCTGTCCGTGTCGGCAGGGGTACTCTGTCTGTTGTCAGATGTGGCAGGAGTGGATGCAGGGGGTGCTGATGTTCCTACTGCTGAGGCTGCACGATGACTCACACCGGAGGTGCCAGGTTGTTCGTGTTCGTTGTCCGAATAGGACAGAGACTGATCCACACCAGGGAGCTCAGAGTCCGCCAGAGTCTGGGACTGGGACTCTTCTTCAAGTCCTGCTGTGTCCACAGCATCCCCTGTGGTTGGAGGAGACACACAATGTATGTTATGGTTCTACCGACATCAACGTTTAACACACATGACAGTTGCCACTGGACGGTGGGCAGTCAAAATATCGGAAAAATTATATCGATATACAAAAATATCGAAGTTTAAATATCGAAGGGAAAGAATATCGAAGGGACAGAATATCGATGGACAGAATATCGACCCTAAGGTAAGTAATATCGAATTTTTTAATATCGATGTAAGTAATATCGAAGTTAGTAATATCGAAATCAAATATATCGATGTTACTAATATCGATGTTACTAATATCGATATTTGTATTATTGTTATGTATTTTGTTATGTTTTTAATATGTATGTGTTATATGTGTTTTTGTTAAGTGTTCTAATTGTTTAGAAATATATGTATACAATTTTTATATGTTAATAAATTTATTTTTAAGTTATTTATTTTTTTTTGTACTGTAGCGGGTTGTGGGTTTATAGGGGAATAGGGTGGGAAGTAATTTAATTATACTAAATTAATTATTAATTTTTAGGAATTATAAATTAATTTTAAATATTTTTGCGTTTAAGTTCTGTAGCGGGTTGTGGGTTTATAGGGGAATAGGGTGGGAAGTAATTTAATTGTAATTAAGTTATAATTTATTTTAATTAATTGGTATTGATAAATATATTATTGTTAATTAATTAATAATTGGTAATTAATTTTTATTAATTGGTTATAATTTTGATTAATTGATTATCATGTAATTTAAATTTAATTAAGTTATAATTTATTTTAATTAATTGTTATTGATAATTATATAATTGTTAATGAATTAATAATTGGTAATTAATTTTAATTAATTGGTGATTAATTTTTAGTAATTGATTAATTAATCAATATGTAATTTAAATGCAATTAATTTATAATTTATTTTAATTAATTGGTATTGATAATTATATTAGTGTTAATTAATTGATAATTGGTAATCAATTATTAATTGGTAATTAATTATTATTAATTAGTTATTAATTTTTATTAATTGATTAATTGATCATTATGTTAAGTGTATTTTATCATTGCAGTGTGTTGTGCGTTTATAGGGTAATACTTTTGGAAGTAATTGAAATCTAATTAAGTAATTATTAAATTTATTTTTGGGTTTTGATAATTAATTTATTGTTGTTTTATCATTAATTGGTAATTAAATATTATTAAATATTATCTATTGATAAATTTAATTAATATTCATTAATTATTATTTATTGGTATTTATTATTAATGTATTGTTAATAAATTTTCTATTGGTAAATATGTTTTTAATAAATTATTATTGGTATTGGTAAATAGTTTAGAGTTATTTAATAATTCATTAATTATTTTAAAAAATGTGTTTATTTCTAAGTATGTTATTTGTCACTTCTACGCTATCCAACACTTTCCCTACTGTTGCACTCTCTGGAGTGGGAATAGTAATTTCTACCCCTACGCTATCCAACACTTTCCCTACTGTTGCACTCTCTGGAGTGGGAATAGTAATTTTTACCCTCACGCTATCCAACGCTTTCCCTACTGTTGCACTCCCTGGAGTGGGAATAGTAATTTTACCCCTACACTATCCAACACTTTCCCTACTGTTGCACTCTCTGGAGTTGGAATAGTAATTTTTACCCCTACGCTATCCAACACTTTCCCTACTGTTGCACTCTCTGGAGTGGGAATAGTAATTTTTACCCCTACGCTATCCAACATTTTTCTTACTGTTGTTTTTTTGGGAGTTGTAATAGTAGTTTTATTCCCTACACTACTTAATATTTTTTGTATTATTTTAGTTAATATAGTATATAATTAATTTTAAAAATATTAAAAGTAAATTTAACTTTTTAATTTGTTATACATAATTATTTAATTTTTATTTATGTTATTGTTTTATGTGTATAGATGTATTTATAATTTATAATATTTTTTAATAATTTATAATTTATTAAAATAATTATTCAAACTTATTATTAAGTAAGTATATTATATATTATATGTATATGTTTAATTAATGTTTTATTTAATTATATATGTTACTTATTAATTTTAAATATTACCAAATAATTTTAACTATGTTTATTTAAATTATAAGTATTATTTAGTTTATTTTTGATTACGATATTTTTGACATCGATATTTTTTTCGATATTTTTGTACTTACCATGTTGTAGATAGGATGTCGATATTCTTGACATCGATATTTTTGTTGCGATATTTTTGTAGGTCGATTTTTGACCTTCGATATTTTGTCAGTGATTCCACTGGACATCATTATGAGAGTCGGTACATTGCATTGTCCTAAGTTGTGACAGACAGAGGTTGATATTGTTGAAGCACATTCTCATGGCAACCTGAAGCATTTTGATGTGCACGTCAAGCTGTGTGCATGAACAGCTCATGTATTGATCAATTGCCTGTATATGGCCATTGCTACTCAAGTTCCTTCACATGCCTGACACAGCTGTATCATCCCTGTCCACATTTGTGCTTTAACGATGACATACGTACACTTACACTTAGGGTATGTAGCAAGTTTGGGGCATGTGTGGTGGCAGTTTTTGCTTTGCTCTGTGCGTCACATTGGTGTGTCTGTGCAACATGGTCACAGTCCGGTATGCCTGAGATCTTTTTTTTTAAACCTTTATTTTTATTATTTTTCATCAATACAGTACAATTGCAATAATAATGATGAAAAATTACAATGACAGTCATTAGGTATGGCACGTTGAGATACAATCAATGATATTATCACAGAAAGAAAAAAAGGAGGCATAGTATACAGTACATATTCCTCTGAACCGCGGGACAATAGCACCAGCAGGATTACTCATTACACCCGACAAAGTCAGTTAGGAATCCAATGTACATAGATAGCACTAAACATGTGGCCATTGGGAGATTTTCACATGGGGAGGCGACACTGCTGCAGCAACACATCAGAAATGTTAGCGGGTAAGAAGACACAATACTCATTCATCCGGCAGTGGCAGCTCGGGCAAGCAGGTAGCTCTGTAGAGGACTCCACATATTTCTTGGCCTCGAGGCCCTAGGTAAGAATTCAGCATACTGAATCAATTGATCTTGGCAGTATATCATGTCATCCAGCCATTCCTTGAATTTTGGTGCCCGCCCCTACCCCATCTACAAGCCACTCTACGTTTAGCCAATAAGCACGCAGTATCAAGAAATTTACGACAGTATTTAGGGATAAGCTTAGTATAGCCTAGTGCTATCAATGGCGTGCATTCTAGGGAAATAGGAACCATCTGGCGTAAGGCATCAAAGATTTGGGCCCAATATTCATTCACCCCAGGACACTTCCAAGCCAGGTGTAAAAAATCAGCACCAGGTCTACCGCATCTATCACACCTGTCCGTAGTTTTCAAGTTAAATCGGAACAACTTGACCGGGGTGTAATATAGACGCTGCAGGAATTTGTAATGTGTGACGCGAAGCCTGGAGCTAGCAGAGATTTGTTCTGTTTGTAGGCAGCAGTATACCCACTGAGCATCAGTTATTTCCTGCCCCAACTCCTGACTCCATTTGACACGGGAAGAGCCAAGTATCTCCGTCTGCTGAGCGCGCAGAGTATGATAAAGTACAGAAACCAGATGTCCAGGTGATGTGGCACGTAGCAGCATATGCAAAGGGGTAAATGTAGTGGGCTCCTGAGGATAGTCTGGGGTGATAGAGCGGATACCCTGGCGAAGCCTGACATAAAGGAATATATCCAGTGAGGATACTTGTAACCCCTGGAAAATACTCTCAGATGTACGGAATGCTCCATCGCGGTAGAGGTTCCCCTATGTGGTGATTTTGGTGCGCTCACATAATTTGAGGAACCCTGTTTCTTGTAAGAGAGGCATGCGTGGGTGATAGGAGAGTGGGAGGAGTGGTGAGTATAACATGGGATGCTGGAGGAGAGACAGAACACGACGCCAGGCGTCCACTGTGCAGGTAATCGTGGTAGGTTCAATATCGTGTGTACGGGGAAGCGTGTATAACATACCATTTAAAGGTATTGGGTCTGCCAACCAGTGTTCAGCTGCAATTTGTGACATGTATCTAGGGGTATGGAACCAGTAGAACGCATAGTGGGCTTGTGCACAAGTATAATACAATTCGAAATCTGGCACATCAAACCCTCCTTGGGCGTAAGGTTGGATGAGGACTTTCCATTTCAAGCGAGGTTGCTTACCCCCCATATTAGCCTCGTCATTTCGGACTGTAATGTTTGAAAGAAATGGCGCCCAGGATGGTAAGGGATATTTAAAAAAGATATAAAATTTGCGGTAGGACCACCATTTTAATCAGCGCCGCACGCCCCACCAGGGACAGCGGAAAAGACATCCACCGAGTGACATTTTCCGTAATCCTATGGATCACAGTGCCATAATTGAGGCGCATCAACTCATCTCTATCTCTAGTCAGTACAACCCCAAGATATCATAGATCTGAATCGCACCATTCTAGCAGGAAGTCAAGGGAAAACGCGAGGCCGCAGTGGTCAAGGGGAATATTTGAGACTTCCCCAGTTTATATGTATTCCAGAAAGTTTACCAAACAATAGGAATTCTCTAAGTAGTGGGTTTAGATTATCCTATGGATGCCTTACATAAAGCGTTATGTCGTCAGCATATAAGAATATGAGAATTTGTCGCAGGTTACATCTTAGAGCCCTATCCTGGTGATGCTGCCTCAACTTTGATGCCAGTGGTTCAATTGCAAGCGCAAAAAGAAGGGGTGAGAGCGGGCATCCATGCCGCGTGCCCCTGGTTATGGGAAACGCGTCAGATAGGTGATCATTAATTAATACTCTTGCCGTTGGCAGCCGATAAAGCAGCTGTATCCGGGACAGAAATAAGGCAGGGAACCTCATGCGCTGCAATATTCCACAGAGATAATCCCACTCGACAATCGAATGCTTTCGTGGCATCCAAGAAGATTGCCGCCAGCGGCAGTTCCGGAGCCACATTCTGCAATATAGAAAATAGGGTGCGTAAATTATGTGTGGTTGCTCTGCCTGGAACGAACCCTGCTTGATCGGGGAGCACCAATTTTTCCATCAGCAGGGCTAACCTATTCGCGATTATCTTTGCCAGTATTTTGGCGTCGCAATTAATAAGTGATAACGGCCTGTAAGAATCACATTGTAGTGGTGACTTTCCGGGTTTGAGAAGCGACGTGATTAGAGCTTCCCTCATGGACGGGGGAAGCCTGCCCGCTTCTAATGATTCCTCATATAGTTCTTTTAAAATTGGGGCCATCAGATCGATATAGGTTTTATAAAACTCGGCGGGCAGCCCGTCGAGGCCAGGAGCCTTCCCAGATTGAAGCTGCATGATGGCTTCCCGTATTTCATCGAGCTCAAAAGGAGCACTGAGGAAAGCCCTCTGTGTGTCGCCCAGCCACCCCAAAGCAACGTCATTTAGAAAGCTGTCTAATTCAAAATGATCTTTACGCTGCGAAGTGTATAATGTCGAGTAGTGTGCGGTAAAGGTGGTCAGTATATCAGTAGTGTCACGCTGCAGTACCTCTCCTGGCCCCATGATCTCCAAGACACAGTTGGAGAAGTGTGGACGTCGTATTATTTGGGCTAGCGTTTTTCCAGGTCGCTCACCTTCCCCATATTTCCGGGCCACCCAATATTTCCCCCGGAATTTCGTCTCACGATCTGCGGCCTCTGTATATTCAGAAAGTTTCACCTGGAATGCATGCTGAACATCGTTGTCCCCACTCCCCCCCAGTTGCTTTTCCAGATACTTGAGCTCTGTTTCTAGTCGTCTAAAGCGTGTTCTGTATGTCCCTCAGCACGCCGAAACCCTTAGAGATACAGAACCCCCGTATTGTCACCTTAAAGGCTTCCCAAATAATTTCTACATCATCCACGGACCCTTTATTCCTTTGAAAGAAATCGCGAATTTCATCTTCCAATTCACTGTGGAACACCGCATCGAGGAGCATTAAGGGCTGCAGCCGCCAAGTCCGACGTGGTCTATTATACCCAGGAGGAGCAATCGTGAGTTTGACCAGGGAATGGTCCGAGTATGTTCTAGCTAGGTGTGTGACATCTTTTATCAGTGGGCCCAGTCCTCTAGATAATAGGTGATAGTCTAACCATGCCCATGATGCAGCATGCGCTGTGAAATGTGTGCCCTCCCTCTCATTTGGATGTAAGTGGCGCCAGGCATCTAATAGATCCATCTCCAGTGTGATACCCTGTAGAACATGGTGGGACTTATTGTAGTGATGCGGTGCGGTGCGGGATTAGATCTGTCGACAGCAGGGTTGAGAGCCACATTAAAATCCCCTCCCCATATGATATGTGTGGAGCCTATATCAAGTATTTTGCCCCATAATACAGTGAAAAATTCCGGATTGTCCATATTTGGGCCATAGCAGCTCACCAACGTGACGGACTCTGTACCCAGTCTCCCCACACAATGGTGTACCTGCCGTTATGATCTAATAACGTGCCTGCCAGAGGAACGGCGTGTGTTTCTTAATAAGTATTGCCGTGCCTCTAGAATATGAGGAATACGAGGAGAATAGTCGATGATCTGCCCATTTCGTAGCAAATGTAGTGGGACGTAACGAATGCACATGTGTTTCTTGGATTAATGCAATGTGTATGTGATGGCTAGCTAAATATGCCAATAGCTGGCGACGTTTACGCGGATCCCCAAGTCCCTGCACATTCCACGTAATTATCTGAAGACACTGCTGTGTCGCCGGGTCAGCCATGAGTAGATGAGGTGTGTGATAATTGAAAGCTTGCTTCCCATTTACTCTATGCCTCTGTCATTGATATACCATTTGCCTGTCTGTCATGATACAGTGTAGAAGATATCAACACATTTAACTGAAAAACCAACTCCCCCTAACCCAACCCTCCCACAACAGCACCCCAATTGTGCCGGAATGACATTTCCCACCCTAGACCCATCTTTTCCCAACTTTGTCAAAGCGGTCAACTCAGACCAACATGGAAGATAGTCATGTGGGGGATCACCCATAGCGGGGGAATCACTGGTGGAGCACGTATAACCTCCCTGCTCCCGGTGCTCACACCCGACTGCAGAAGCAGCAGGTAAGGCCGCAGGAGCAAGGACGGGAGGGTGCTCGGCGTCCTGCCATGGATGAAAGGTAACATTGTCCAGTTCTTACCGGTTACACATGAATCTGCTGGTACTCGCCTCTGCAACACTGGTAGGATACATCCAGAGTCTCTATTCAGCCGAAGAGTTCAGTTGTTTGTGAGTGCAAACGATTGCCCTCAGGGGACGCAGAACATGTGCCAGGAGACCAACAACAGAATAATTCCACTGACTCAGGGCCACAGATTTCGAGCAGTGAAAGCTGTATCTCTCCTTCTCTACGGGTCTCCTTCCAGCTCCAGGGAGCGGGACGAGGAGAAGTGGTCGTCGGAGTTCCGCCGAGGCGAACGCCGGTTGATGCTTTTGAGGAACTCTTCTGCTTGATGCGGATTCAGAAAAATCTTTTGTTTACTTTGATGCGTGATTCTGAGGCGCGCCGGATATAGTAGAGCAAAATCAATTTGCGCCTTGCGGAGCTGTTGTTTCACTGGGATGAATTTTCGACGAGCCTCCTGCACCGCAACCGTAAAGTCGGGATAGATGGTAAAATTCATGCCCTCATATGTCAGAGATTTACGTTCTCGGGCTAGGCGAAGTGCTGTGTCCCGGTCCCGGTAATTAAGGATCCGGGCAATGATAGGACGCGGAGCACTGCCCGGAGGAGGCCGGGGCCCAAGAGATCGGTGCGCCCTCTCTACTGTTAAGTGTGGGGAGAAGGCGGCAGCCCCAAATGTGTCTCTCAGTAGGCGCTCGATGTAGTCCTCCATGCGACCCGTGTTTGTGGTTTCTGATATGCCTAGAACTCGTATGTTGTTTCTGGGGCTCCTAGCCTCTGCTCCTCATTCTTGGAGGCTATTACTTTCAGGATTTTGTCCATTTGCGTCTCCTGGTTTTGCATGCGAGCCGCAGCGTCCTCCAAGTCAGAGATCCGTCGTTCCGCCTCCTTGATCTGTTCATCATGCTTGTCCACTTTCAGCACCAGGAAGTCTAGGCGACTGTTCATCGTGTCCATTTTGCCGGATAAGGAGTTGAGACTCTGCTGCTTCGCCAGGAGGAGTGCTTTAACTTCATCATCAGAGGAAGAGGAATGTGCTTGAGATGCGTCGTCCATGTTTTGTGTTTGTTCCTCGGTGCTGGAGCGTGTGACTGCTTTTTTTGCCTCAAATGTGAGTCTAGATTGACGTCCCTCCGGCTTCCACATTGGTGAACGTGAGGCTGATGTAGTCCACACTACTAAGTTTACTGCTGAGGTGTCGGCGGCTGTATAGCATATAGTGACCAGCAACAGTGGCCCAGAGCTTCAGGCTAAGGCATATGTTACTCCGGATTGGTCTCCAGTCTCAGTAGTGGGTGACAGATTACCCAGTTCAGCAAAGCGCCCCGGGGCCAATCCGTTCAATGTCAGGGTGTTGCCTCGATGTGAGGGGGTGTGGAGTTACTTGAGAATGACAGATGATGAGCAGAGTCTCCTGTGATAACGAAACAGGTGGAGATTTTGTCAGTAGGCAGTTCTGTTACTCCCTGAGCAGTAAGCAGATCAATATATACTGCCCCTTCACGCAGTAATGTGTGACGCCCCACCAGGACCGCTGCGTGTCGCCCCTATGACACAGCGTTGTAGGGCCTCAGAGTGAGCGTGGGCACAGAGGCGACGAGGGCCCAGCGCAGCAGGACATCTCACAGGCCCTCAGGATTTGTGCTGCCCACTGCCACAAGGCGCGCGGGTGACCAAGGGGATGCAACTGGCACTATGAGTGTCCAAGCCCACGTCTAGCAGCCAGGTGCCAATCCGGCGATCCTACGGATTCCGTTGTAGGTATCAGATCACGTATTATAGCCCCGCTCACGGTTCGTGAGCGTATCGGAACTGCAGCACCTCACAGTAGCCGGTATGTGATGGCGTCGCTCCGGGGGGGGACCCCCTGATGTGTAACAGGTGGGCGCCTTAAATTTGGGCAGTGACAGCAACCTCTGGCAGGTGCGCCCTCGATCTCCCGCTTCAATTGGGTCTAGCGCCTGGCGCCGCTGCCGTAGCCTCAACCAGCCCTTCGCAGCTTCCCGCGCACAAAATGGCGGCTTGTGCTTAATATCCCAGCCCTGCAGTCACAGTAGTTCTCCGGTTTTAAAACATGAAGGAGTACCCAGGGTCTGTGCTCTGTAGTAGCGCAGTGCGTGTGAGTGGTGCGCTGTGTGGAACACTATCGTAGGCTTGTGGGGGTATTGATGACCACACCTCCCGCCGCCGATGCGCTCACCTTTGCTGAAGGGATTAGTGTCCGTAGCGCAGCTTATCCGCCATTAATACACGTAGGGGTCAGCATGGACAGGCTTCTGTTGACGTACGGTCCGAGTCGGACCCGCAGAGTTTCGGCACCAGGACGTTCCCCGGGAATGAGGCCCAGCACCTCGTGGGAAGCAGGGAGCTCGAGTCGCGCTCCCCGCCGCACTCAGCGCCATCCAGCTCACCACCAGTCTCCCGCTGCGACGTCTGCAGTGCCCTAAGAGGGATTCCCAAGCTGCAATCAAGCTGAAACCCGCACCGGGGCACGTATGTATCTTACTGCACAGCTTCTGAGTTGTTTTAGGCACCTTCTGGCATGGAAAGTAGGATAAATTCAGGATTTTTGAGCCGAGCTACCGGAGCCTCACAGAGGAGCGGCCATTCCGGTTGTGCGCCACCTAGCGCCCCCCGGTATGCCGGAGATCTAATGTGACATACTATTTGGTTGTCTGTGGTCCTAGTTCACATCTCATTTCATACAAGTCATGGTGTTACCGTAGCTAATGATGTTGGTGCTGAGTTTTGTCAGTGCTAACGTCTTTTAACTTGTCTATTTCCTCCATGGTGAGAGGGATTGGACACAGCATCTCTCTTGCTTTTCCATGCTCATGACAGTGATGGCCAGAGGTGTGTGTGTTGCAGTTCTGCTGCTGTGAGTTGCATGCCTCCTCCGATGCAGTCCAGGTTAGTAATTGTGTTTGGAGTGTCTATGACAGTGAGTGATGTGTTGTGTGAATGATGCGTATAACGCAGAACGATGTGGGATTGAAATGCAGCTCACAATTGCACCTTTTGGGAATTACACCATGCTACAGTGTCAGCTATTTGGGTGTGTCCATCCTAGTCACTGTCAGGTGTACACTGTGAATAATGTATAGGTTACATTGTGTGTGCTTGGTGCTATGTACTATGTCTGATCTCCCCAATTTTCATCTACGAGACACACCTTCACAGCCAGGTCAGGGGACACCCCAGGGCCACTGCATCTACAGTTCCAATGGCTGTGAGTGTAAATGTTTTTGAGTTGGCCAGTGCGTAGGTGTGACTTGCAGCCAATTCATACATCTGGATGGATAGTATCCTCTTCTATGTACGTTACATAGATGACATCTTTCTGATATGGAAAGACAGCCCTGAAGAACTTAATAGATATTTCCTTTATCTAAATGACAACGAATATAACATCAAGTTAACTAGTAGTAGCTCAAAACATGAGATTACATTTCTGGACCTTAGGTTGTATACAAAGGGTCATGTCATTCATAGTGACATGCACAGGAAACCTACATCTTGTAACAGTGTGTTACATGCAGCAAGCTGTCACCCTAAGCCCACCATCTCGGCCATACCATATAGCGAGATGGTGCGAGTCCGCCAAAATTGCAGCGAGGATTGCAATTTTGAGAAAAATATTAGCAAGGTTAAAAGTGAGTTCAATGCAAGAGGTTATACTGGTGACTGTCTTAAGAAAGCTGAAAGTAGGATCAGGAAATGCAAGAGAAATGATACTTTAGTTCATCGATCACGTGCTCCTGATAACACTACTTTTGGCCAGTGCTCATTTATAACTGAGTATGGGACGTACAGTAACCATATTTTTAATATACTAAGAAAAATTGGCATTTACTCAAGTCTGACACGCTCCCGCTAGATTTTGTTCCGAAAAAACCTAGAGTGATTTATCGGAAGGGCTCTATGATAAAAAACATGATTTGCCCTAGTTATGTTAAGGCACCTAAGACATCTCTATCCACATGGTTGCCTGAGAAACCACAAGGCTTCTACACATGTGGTGGCTGTTCAATCTGCAAGTTTGGTTTAAATAAGAAAAAGTTCTTTAAATACAATGGACCTAAGAACTATGAAATATTATCATTTATCAACTGCAATACCACACATGTTGTGTATGTGATTAATTGCTGGTGTGGAAAAGTCTATGTAGGGAGTAGCACAAGAAGTTTAAAAACCCGGATTCAGGAACATGTTAGATGTATAAAAAATGGGGATGTGAGGAATCCAGTGGCACAACACATTAGTGAAATTCATCCAAAGAATAGTGAAATTACATTCATTGCAATAGATAGTGTTAGTGTCAATGTTAGAGGAGGTGATAGGACCATACAACTTAGACAGATAGAAGCACGTTGGATCTGTAGACTTAGATCTGTAACCTTGGGTTTAAATATTAATAATGAATTTCATTATTTTTTATAAGATCATTAACTACTCTTGGTTTATTGTGTCCTGATGCCTTCAGCTAATACTGAATTTTTCATTTCAAAGACTCACAGGGACCTGTGGTGTTACTTATAATGCTGTAAGATCATTATAAGATGAAAAACATGAGCTGTCATCATGTTAAATGAAGTACGTATTTTTAAACTGTATGCATGGATCTTATTATGTTTCTGTACTCTTCGGCTAAATGTGATTGGCCAATTTTTAAAGTTTCATTATTGTTTATACTTGATATAGATCGACTATATACATGTCGACATTCTTTCCTGTAATTTTTATAAAATATCGGTTTGAAATAAATATACAGGTTTAAACTTTTGGAAACGATTGACAAGAAAGAAATTGTGAATTAATGATATTAAGGGCTTAACAAATTTCTCATATATTCCTTTAAGTAAATAACCCGTGTCTAAACATGGCGGGTGAATTGTGTAAATCGGACTGACAAGTAGGCTTTATGATCGCTGAATGAACAGTAGATGAGAAACAATCGTGTTCGAATTATTACTAGAAAACACCGATACACTGCGTCTTTCATTATTCTTGTAGGTATTTTTATATGTTTTAATACCTACATTATGCAATTGTAATATACAATTAAAGACGCTACTGAACCATTCAAAGATGGCGCTGTCTTTGGCACCATATATTCGTGTCTAAACATGGCGGGTGAATTGTGTAAATCGGACTGACAAGTAGGCTTTATAATCGCCGAATGAACAGTAGATAAGAAACAATCGTGTTCGGATTATCATTAGAAAACACCGACACACTGCATCTTTTATTATTCTTGTAGGTATTTTTATATGTTCTAATACCTACATTATGCAATTGAAATATACAATTGAAGACGCTATTGAACCATTCAAAGATGGCACTGTCTTTGGCACCACATATTCGTCATTTCCGGCGCGACTCTAGCACTAATGTGGGACTAATTGTAAATAATTGGTTAATTTACCAATTTTCTAAAACATATAAAAGCGCGCGGTTTCGCTGTATCTCTTTGAGATCTTTTTCGGACCAGATTACCGCATGGAGACCAGAGCTACACTTGCTGTGAGTATTTTGGATGCGTGTGTATGTATACATAACGAGGGTTGTGATGAAGGAACTGTGCGGTATATTATAACTTTCAATCTGACCACGAGTAGTGCAGAATTACTTTTATTAAGTTTTTCAACCAATAGTATATAATGCGTGGCTCTGTGTTAGAATCTGGCGAGTCTTAAAAATGGCTACCATCTTTTGCCGTTTTTTGGAATTTTTAATCTGATTATGAACAGAGCAGGATCACATATACCAAGTCTTTTAATTTACAATATACAACATGCGGCCTTGTGTTAGAATCTGGCGAGTCTTAAAAATGGCTACCATCTTTTGCCGTTTTTGGAATTTTTAATCTGATTATGAACAGAGCAGGATCACATATACCAAGTCTTTTAATTTACAATATACAACATGCGGCCTTGTGTTAGAATCTGGCGAGTTTAAAAATGGCCGCCAATTTTGCCGTTTGGAATTACTTATTGGTAGGACCCATGGACATACATTCTGAGATCTCATTCTGCTTATTTGCAGTAATGTTCTTTGTGACTACGATTGTCTCTTAAAAGAGGCTATATCCATTTATGGTATATATACACAGTACGAGTACCATATATTTGTCAGGAGATAACATTTGGCATCCCTTTGACAATTAGAAATGACATTGAATTTAATATGAGCAAATGAGGGTGCTATTTTACAGTGAAAAGGTAGAATTCGCATATCGTACATGTGCAATATACTAGCTAAACAAAGCTGATAAGAGAGAAAAAATATACGATAATTACCGCTAGAAATAGAATGAACTGATGGTGATTTTTTGTTTTAAAAGAAACATACAGATATGATATGGGACATCAGTGAGTTGACAATCTTTTGGGTGAACGCCAGCTATATGACCACAGATACCCATACTTGAATATACATAGTTTGCAAGCAAGTAAGTTTTTCGATGTGTATTTTGTGATTGGACATTTGTCTAAATTAGTTTAGAATGGCGTATAGGCCATATAACAAACTGTGGATATGAATATGTTACAGATCATATCAAGAATGCCCAAAGAAGACTTTTTTGTTTATTTAAAAAAACAATACTGTGAGTAACATCAGATCAATGATAATTTGTGATATGTTGCGGTGAATTTTTACATATGTGTAATTTTTTACTTTTTCTATAGATTTTTTGGGTTATATACTTTGATCACAATTCTATGAATGAATATCCTTTCACATCTTAAGGTATGTGTACTTTTTTGAAGTTGACGAATTTAAGGTGTAATACATTTGAACAAATAGGTCCGGTAAAATGTAAATTGTATATTCGATGTCTCCTCCTGTTTGGGTTAACTGTGCAGGGAACTGAGTTTTTGCATAGTATCTGTACATACCTTAGTATAAGTTAGACGATACACAATTTTAAAGACTATCTCTTGAATATGCGTTATGAAAAAGTGTTTTCCCAATGTAACTAAAGGATCTCCATAATGATGTTAATAATGATCTTGCTCTTATGTTTTAAAAGTTTGTATTCAATGTTGTAAATAGTGTTTGTTTATGTACTTTTTTAGCCCTGAAGAAGTCCGAGTGAGGACGAAACGCATTGGCGGTTTCGAAATTTTAAGAAAATGAATAAAGAATGAATTTTAACAACTGAAGACCTTTCTGACTTTTTCTCTTGGGAAAACAACTACTTAATGCAAATTTATTCCGTTGTGAACATGGTCTAACAATGACTTATATATGTATTTAACATCTAGTAGTGTGCAGGGGCTATTCTGCCAATTCATACATCGGGACCATGTGTCAGCCATCTTGCCAAGGCATTTACTTTTGGAGTGACTGGTCCCAAGGGAGCTATTTGTTCTGGCTGAGGAGGTGTGTTTTGAGGTGAACTTGATTGCATTTGGAGTCATTGCAGGTCATTCACCCACAGATGCCAGGTAATCCCCCATGTGACATGCTTCCATTGCAGGAGTCACAATTTACGTTCAGGCTGTCAGGCAGTAGTGTCCTGTTGTTACTTTGAGCCCAAGTCTCAGCAGGGCCTTGTGCTCCCGACAGCAGGGCCCATTGTCAGAGATCTGGGAGGGACTTTTCACTCACTCTCTTGTGGAGCATAATCCCAGGTGTGTATTTTGGTGTTGATGGTAGGGGTGTGTGTGACAGGGGCTGGTGGTAGATATATTCAGAGCTGGCGGTCCTCCTCCCCCCAGTCCATATATCCCACCCTGCAGCATGCTTCCATTGCAGGGAGTGGAAGTTACCTTTCAGGCTGTCAGGCATTGGTGTCCTGTTGTTTGTTTGAGGCCAAGTCCCAGCAGGGCCTTGTGCTCCCCACAGCAGGGCCTAGTGTTAGCCATCTTGGCAGTACTTTTGCACTCCCTGTGTGGTGAGCATGGTTCAGTGTGAGCTTGCTGGGACATGTGGGTTAGGGACTGTTGGCTGTGACTGCAACTCCCATCATGCTTTTGGCTACACCCACCTTCGCAGCATGCCCAACCTTCCTTCCTGTGACTCTGCTTCCCTGTGACTGATTGATACAGCAAGGGCAAGACGACTGACAGTAGTGTCCTGTTGTTTGTTTGGGCACAATTCCCAGCAGGGCCTTGTGCTCCCCACAGCAGAGCCCATTCTCAGCCATCTTGTCAGTTTTTTGCAACTCCCTGTGAGATGTGCATGGTTTTGGGTGGAGTTTTGGGACCATGTGGGTGGGGGACTGTTGGCTGTGACTGCAACTCCCATCATGCTTTTGGCTACACCCACCTTCCCAGCATACCCAAGCTTCCTTCCTGTGAATCATTTTCCCCATATGGTGGTGTGCCTGTGCTGACAAGTTGGCAGACAGTGATGTCCTGGTGTTTGTTAAGTCCCAACAAGCCCATGTGCTTCACACAGCAGAACCCAGTGTGGTAAATCTTTGTGATATCTTTTAATTGAGTCTGAGGGAATGCATTATACCAGGTGGGTTGTGTGTAGTTTGTGTTAAGGGGTGTGTGTGTGCAAGTACCTGCTGGTAGATGGAGTCAGAGCTGGAAGTACTCCTTCCCACTAGGCCAGATATCCCACCCTGCAGCATGCTTCCATTGCAGGGAGTGGAAGTTACATTTCAGGCTGTCAGGCTTTGGTGTCCTGTTATTTGTTTGATGCCAAGTCCCAGCAGGGCCATGTGCTCCCCACAGCAGGGTCTAGTGTCAGCCATCTTGGCAGTACTTTTGCACTCCGTGGGTGGTGAGCATGGTTCAGTGTGAGCTTGCTGGGACATGTGGGTTGGGGACTGTTGGCTGTGACTGCAACTCCCATCATGCTTTTGGCTACACCCACCTTCCCAGCATACCCAACCTTCCTTCCTGTGCCTCTGCTTCCTGTGAGTGATTGAGACAGCAATGGCAAGATGACTGACAGTGGTGTCCTGTTGTTTGTTTGGGCACAATTCCCAGCAGGGCCTTGTGCTCCCCACAGCAGAGCCCATTCTCAGCCATCTTGTCAGTTTTTTGCAACTCCCTGTGAGATGTGCATGGTTTTGGGTGGAGCTTGTGGGACCATGTGGGTGGGGGACTGTTGGCTGTGACTGCAACTCCCATCATGCTTTCTGCTTCATGCACATTCCCAGCAGCCCAACCTTCCTTCATTTTGACTCAGCTTTACTGTGAGGTGATATGACAGTGGTGGCAAAATGGGTGACAGTGTTTGTTGGTGATTTATGGTAATGCCTTGCAGTATTTGTTGTTAGGTTTGTACATGTTATGACGTAGTTCCATATTACTGTGGGATGACAGGTATTGTGTTTGTGTAACTGGCATACACATCACAGGATACTTGCATTTCTGTTGGTATGGCTTTGCTGGCAGTACTTGGTTTCACAGTCCCCTTGACAGTGATTGTGTGTTTTGCAACACAATATTGAGTATATTGGTTGTGTACTTACCAGGCTCTGGTATTCCTGTTAATCCATGGATGCTCTCCAGTGTTAGGATGGCCCGCACCTTCTCCTCCCAGGACCTAAAGTGTGTTTGTTTGGCAGGAGGGCCACCGCCAGTCCGCTGGCTCAAGGTGTGCTCCCTGTCGATGAGCTTCTTGACCCTCCTGCGCACATCATAGTACCTGTTCTGTATGTCGTCCTTTGTGCACAGACAAGGTGCCTGTGCGTTGACCTTGTCGACAATCCTCTACCACATTTTAGTTTTCTGTGACATGGGGGTCTGTTGGGCCAATGTTCCAAACAACTGTGGCTCTACTCTGAGTATTTCATCAATCATGACTTCCAACTCACTATCTGTGAACTTTGGATTCTTCTTGGGGGCATGGTGATGGGTGGTTGTGGGAATTGATGTGTGTGTGAGAGTGTGAGTGTGGTGGGTGTGAGTTTGTCAGTGAATATGTGATTTAGTTTTAAGTGGTGCAAATGGTGTAGTTGATGTGTGGTGTGTGAGTTGTGGTGTGTCTCTGCAGTGTGGTGGTGTTGTCTGCTGTCCTATGTCTGTATTTTGCAAAGGATCATGGTAGGGATTTCTGGCCTTTATGTAGTTGTATTTGTGGGTGTGTCTTTGTTCCTTTTTAAAAAAAATGTTTTATTGGCTTTGTCATTGCTTTTTTGGTCATTTTTTATCATTATTTCCTTTGCTTTTGTTGGGCATGATGGAGACGTTCGTTTGACCGGGTCGGACGCTGCCAGTGGATCTTGCAGGGTGACCCGGGTCTGTCACACTGACATTCTGCTGTGTTTCTACGTTGGCATACGCGTCGGCCGCAAAGGGGTCTATTGTTTGCTAGTCACAGTTTTCTGTACGTCTCGGTCTCCATGATCGTGCTCCGTGAGAGTCGGTCTCGTTTCACACATATTGCATCATACTGCGTGGGTCATGCATCGCGGGTACCTTTCGGTCGGGTCCATTCCTGATGCGTGTCGGTCGGTACGATTCCCGGTCGGTTTACGGGTGAATCAATGCTTTCCGAACAGTTCGGTCGTGCGGCTTGTGTTCCGTACGGGTGTGTTGTAATTCACACGTATTGCATCGTACTGCGCGGGTCGTACGATGCCGGTCCGTGTCGGTCAGTCTCCATTCACGGTCCGTGTCGGTCGGTACGTTTTGCGACCGGAATCGGAATCGGCACCAAAGTGTTATGTTAGGATTTGCTGTCCAAGGCAAACCAGAATTTGCATTGGATAGTTTCCCAAAGTAACACAAAGCTGTACAATGCGCTGCTTTGGGGTATAGTCCGGCAGGGTGTGTTCCATTGGTGGAGTATGGGCGTTCACATGGGTTTTGATGCAAATCCCTATCACAAACCTTAGTAGTCAGAGATTTCCGATAAAATCCTGAAAGCAGGTGCAATGATAAGAAGTGTTTTAATTTCTTCTCGTTTTTCTACTTTGCATGCATGGCAAATTGTACATCACACATAAAAAGCAGCAAACGTTTTAAAGGATAGTTTTTGTACTGCAGGGTCCCTTTCTAGTACAAAAACTATTCCTTACAAATGGCACTCACTTGCTCTATGGCATGGCAGCCAGTGCAAGAAGTGAGGACAACTGTGCCAATTGTTAGTTAATATGGAGCTGTTCTGCTGTCTTTCTTTCAAGCAACATAAGCTCAGAAACGTTAGTTGCTTCCCTTGCGTTGTGTTACTTTTTAGAAAATCTGGGCTAGGTGGCCTATTTTTAGACTTTGGTGAATACTACATCACAAATGTGGTGGATATTCCATCCTCTCTATTACATATGGGATAAAGTACCCCTTGCCGTATATCATAAGGATATTGCAAGTCACCGAAGGGTTCCATGACAATATAGAGTTATGAGGCTGCATGCCAAGCCCCTTTATAAGGGTATTGAACTCTGAGGTGGCTTACAATATCCTTACCATGTACGACAGGGGGTACTTTATACCTTATAATGGGTGAACAGTCAAAATATCGATTTTTTAATATCGAAGTACATTTATATTGAGTTTTAAATATCGTAGGGACAGAATATCGACATCAAGAATATCGACAACCAGAATATCGAACTGAAGGTAAGAAATATCGATGTTGCAAATATCGATGTTAGTAATATCGATAGTAAAATTATCGATGTTAATAATATCGATATTTATATTAGTGTTATATATTTTAGTATGTATTTTATATGTATGTGTTCTATATTTTCTGTTAAGTATTGTACTGTTTTTTTAAATATATGTATACATTTTTTAGAAATTAGTAATTTTTTTTAAAGTAAATTATGCGTTTTAGTACCGTAGCGTGTTGTGGGTTTATAGGGGAATAGGGTGGGAAGTAATTTAATTATAGTAAATTAAATAAAACCTTTTAGGAATTATTAATTATTTTTAATAAATGTTGTGTTTTAGTTCTGTAGCGGGTTGTGGGTTTATAGGGGAATAGGGTGGGAAGTAATTTAATTTTAATTAAGTAATTATAATTTTTTAATTATTGCTATTAATAATTAATGTATTGTTAATTAATTATTAATTGGTAATTAATTATTATTAATTGATAATTATATTATTTGTATTAATTTATTATTGGAGTGGGTTGTGGGTTTATAGGGGAATAGGGTGGGAAGTAATTTATTTGTAATTAAGGGGCTCATTACGATGGCGGGCGGAAGCACAACCGCCGTGCTGGCGGATGCAAAAACCACCAGTTACCGCCGGCACGCAGCAGTCCACACGCCCGCCCAATTACGATGCGAAAAGCAGGCCAAACACCGCCGGCAAGCCAGCAACACCGTCCGCCATCAAAGTGCGCCCGTTCACGTAGCGGCGCAGCACAACTGACACACACCGTCCGACGAAACACGTCCCGCCCGGCGCATAAATTACAATGCCGCAAACAAACGGCTCCCACGGCCAAGAGACACCGCACGTGAAAGAGAGGCGGTAACACGGACGCAGAGCACGGACAACGAAGAAGCGGCACCCGGGCATGAATCCAGCACTGCAGGCCCTTCCCATGCTTCTGCTGATGCACCACCAAGGACGCAACATACCGCGGAGACGCAGGTAGGCACACACACAACAAGTGCACGCAAACAGCGCACACAGTGCAAGGGCGGAAAAAGCGGACAACCCCCCACCAGCGCGTGTACACTACACATCCACCATTGCATCCATATATGACACACAGGCCAAATCCTAACATCGCGGAACACATGTGTACACACCACCTGGGACTAGGAACCAACCACCCCGTCACGGCCACAAAGCGCCGATGACGCCGCCACACATGCGCACAACGCAGAGGCCAACCGCAGCGCCATGCATGCGTCGCACACAGACACAGGGACACAACCAAGCAGCACACACATCAGCCCCACCCCGAACGCACATGACACGTGACAGGCCTGCCACAGACATGTCCCCAACGCCCAATTCACGGACAACACCCAACGCCACACAACCGACGCACACATGTCAGTGAAGTCACGCAACAGCAGGACACACCCCAGTGTAACAAACAGGCGAAGCACACAGCGGCGGCAACACCAACTAGGAGAAGCAGGGCCCCTTCGGGAAGAGGAACGCCAGTACCACACTGAAAAACCCATACCACCCTGCACATATGAACAAGACACATGAAACGGAACACCAAAGAGCCCGGGGACCGACAACAGGTGGCCCAAGAATAACATCCATACACAAGGCCCAACGCAGAGCGGAAAGGCAGCCTGCCGCCCACACAAGGGAGAGCAGACAGCACTGAATGACCTTCCATTCCAACTCCGAAACCACAGCCCTACGACAGAAGCCGGTGAATACAGCCATTGTCCAAGAATAGACCAACACAGGCATGCCGAGGGACCGACCACAGGGCAGATAGCGCATATCACAGAAGCACACAACGGACGGGGAAGAAAGAAGAAAACACTCCCCATGTCGGCCACATGCAAGTTAATTGGAAGGAGTCACACAGCACTGACCTTGAACTGTCTGAGAAGCATGTGGGAAGAGGGCCCGTGTCCTCCAAACAAGCCAACAGAACACAAGTCCTGTCTCCCCACGACTACACAGAGCTCACAGCAACCCCGGAGCGTGCACATTGCAGACTGCACACACAGCCGGAGCACGCCACCTCAACGAACCGCTGCGAAATGGCAACCGCAACACACCTACCCAACTACGCCGAACAGCTCAAGCTGTACAAAACCAACACGATACATACATTGGGATGCGATCTCCTGTCCCTGCTGAACGTAAGTTACCGACTGACTTACCGCATCACATTGTTCAGCTGCGTCATGCCCGTCTTCTACTGTCGGAGGTGTCCCTACCAGCATCCCGTCGAGATATGCCTCTCCAACCCGGCATGTCTGAAGGCGGACCTGCTACCACTACTCCTCCCTCTGGACGCACACGACAGGGCCTGCTCTGCCTATGGGGGCATGGCGTAGGTGGCCAACATCGCACGCCGCACTGAAATGGGACCACTGTGCCTCCACACGACGGATCATCGAGAACAGCTACATCGAATGTCACCCAGCATGCCCCATCATGGTCCTCCAAGGGACAACTTACGAACAACACCTTGACAGCCACCATCCGCTTCATTGGCTGGCAAACATGTACACCACCAATGACATGGAAGCCCTGCTGGACGGCATCGCATACCTGACAACCTGTAAATACGTCGGACCACAACGCAGGTTCCCCGAGTGACCCATGAAGTCCAACCCCGCACCCATGCTCAGCTTCCGCACGGACTGGCCAGTCACCACCACAACAGCCATACCAAACGACCGGCAACTGTAACCACACCATCAACGACATCGCCATGACATCGGATATGACCGGGACATGCACACTGTTCCCCATCACATCCAGGAACACCGCATGCATCGTGGGAGGCAGTGGCATGGGCTCTGTGTATCGCACCCACATGGACGGAACTGCACGAACAACCAGGACACGACATGGATCCAGCGCACATGGACACACACACCGCTCAGTGGACATGAATAGGTCGCCTGGAGTCTGTGGGTGCTGCACCCCTCCCACCCCCGCCCGGGAATCCCATACCAGGACCTTTGCATGGACGACAAGTGCATACAACAACAACACGACCCCAGTGACTGTGACATGTCCAGTAACCACCACAGTGCAACAACAAGTGGCACGCCGCTGCATGCACGCAAGCACATGCCCTGATGTCATCTCACATGCACGCGTGCATGAGGAACAACCGCAGCAAACCTGTCACATGGAACTGAGATGGACTGTGCCCATGATGCCGAGCGGTCTGGTAGGCTACATGTATACCGTCTGTGTCAAAGTCCGCAGCTCCGCAGCTATACGTATATGTACATTAGCACAGCCTTGGCCAAGCAGATGTTACCCCACACCCTATCCCATTTGTGATCATGCTCAGTATATCCTGAACATGTATTCCGCTGCCAGTAGTGTCCACTATACTGCATCACAGAGGACAGAAGACTCAATATAATGTTTGAAACCAAAACTGTCTCCGCTGACTCATTTCACAAGTACGAATGAGAGAGGATGAGAGTATGTGAAGTACACGGCAGTCGTGACATGACCATGTAGTCCACTGGTATTGGATGTCAACGCAAATGAGTAGCACTACTGTGGAAGACACACATGTGTCGTGTGAAGTCGTATGGACGCAGTGCTCAGGTGGGTGGGTGCGACGGGTAGATGCGCACATGCCAAGTTGGAGCACGCCGTGTTGGGAGGGGTCATGAACAGTACACCACCGCTTCCCTGGGCATTGTGAGAGGACACCTGTCGGGGGGAGTGAACACGTGTGTGCACAGCAGCCGGGCACACGTACAAAGCGGTACCAGGCGCACCTCAGCCCACCCTCTGTGGACAAGCTGGATCCTGTTGTGCGCCCGCCATGCCCCTTGACAAGGCACACACAGCCCCAGTCGACCAGGTGTAACCCCAACATAGTCAATCCGCACAGGCGATACAGGGCACGGGATGGCAGTGGAGCATGGTGTGTGAGAGGTCTCCTCGCGCTCCTCCTGGTCATATCACGCAGGCAATAGAACCTCAACGTCTAGCATGGCACAAGTCACATGGAAGTGTAGGGGGACGCACCACAGCACGAGCAGCACTGACGTCACGGGAGGTGGCTCGCACCATCCCATCCATTGCCCATCATACCAACCACGACACATGCCATTGCGACTAAGTGCAAGCGCGTGCGCCACCACCCCGAGCCCTCCCCAGAGAGGCCAAAGAGTGAATGTGTGGGCCATCAGCCACAGACGGACGCGGCATGGCCGCAAGGGCAGCCACAGCCACTGGGTGTCGCAGGTGGCGGATCCGGAAGGCGAAGACTGTGATGCATAGTCCATGCAGGCCGGGTCTCCATTTGGGGCACCACGCAGGTGGACGGCGTCCCGCCACACATCATACCCTGGACCCACACATACACTCCTTGCCCTCTCTGGTGCGAGCTTGGGGCTGCCTGTGCAAGCGCTAGCCTCGCAGGTGAGCATGCATATTGGGGGCGAGGGGAGGACATGAGGGCTGGGGCGAAGATGACTGTATCACTGTCAGTTAGTACAAGGGATGACCCAGATGTGGAAAGGAAGAGACGTGTCCCGTGTGTACTGCAACTAGTCGCCAATCCAACTACCCCCATGTCCGGAATGTAAGCCCGCACCTAGGCCCGCCCATCCGCCACATCGAACATACCACCAGCACGACAACCTTCCCATTCGAAACACTGACTGGGGGTGGCGACCAGTGAACAATCATGTGTAGCCTACCCACGCGTACATGTGGGCCCTCCATGATCCATGTCACCTGCGGCAAAGACATGACATGCGCAATGAGGAAGTGAGGAGAGCTGTCCGCCCCACGCGCAGAAGGTGCATCAGCTCCACAGACCCAGCAGCGAGTCCAGCAGGGGTCAAATGTGCAGGGGCAGCTGTGCCTGGTGTGAAGGCACATGCATATAGACAGCACATCGACCAATGTGTAGTCTGCCCACATCCACAGTCCATCATCATGCGGACATGGGAATTGAACACAGGGCAACACATCTTAGTTGGTGCACCCACCGTGACCAACAATGCGCAATCATCGACGTACCCGCCCTGTGCATGGCCCCCACCCAACGGAGGCACATCCAGTGCCACCATCCCACACACACAAGCCTTCCACGGAACATGCTGTGTCCAATGGTCAGTACAGAGTCAGCGCCCATCTGGTGGATCCTGAACAGGAGACACATGCACACACATGCCAGCTCCCACTATGTACGTCTGCCACCTGGCACGTGAAATGTAACCTCTCACCTGTGACGTGTGACTGCAAGCACACAGCCGTCTTGGCATGGGGCTGTCAATGTGGACACCAGTCAATGTTTTGGGAGCTGTGATCCGTACAGTGCTGTACATAGGGTGCAGTGCTGACACCTACTACTGTCTCATATCCCCTCGTGCCACAGGTCCCACTTGTATTGGCCGCTCAGCCCGTGCCCACATCGTCGTCAGTCGTGTGCCATACTCATCCAGCCTCGGAAGCAGTTCCATGCTCAGCAGACACTCATGTTGCCGTGGCGTTGCCGCTTGACGAATATGCAGTCAGTCCCCATCAGCACGCCCCGCAAGTCATTGGGGCCTAGATCCCCATGTGCATGCACATGGCAGTGGTATGTCTCACTTGCCATTGCCATTGTTGGGAGACCTGTGTAAGTGTATTGTGGCCGTGCCGTCCCAGCTTGACAGCTGGGCTGTGGCTCATGTGCTTGCTCAGTCATGTCAGTGATGTGTATGCGAAATTGCTATGTGCCGTGTTGCTTTGACATGTGTCCTCTGCCATTTAACCCAGGCGGAGACCGAACATTGACCGCCCATACCAATTGCTGGCGGACATGGAGGATACGGAGGTCATAAGGAAGTTTCGGCTGGACAGGCCAACCCTGCATCGACTGTGTGCCATGTTAGAGCCCCATCTCCGTCCCCGCAGGGTGTATTCGACTGCTGTCACCCCCACGGCTAAGGTGATGGCCGCCATGCATTTCTTCGCCACTGGGTCATTCCAGCACACAGTGGGCAGTGGAGGAGGGATGTCCCAGCCCATGTTCAGCAAGGTGCTGAGGGATGTACTGGCAGCCATGATGCTGTGCCGGAACAGGTACATCAGATTCCCCAGGGCTCGTGAATTGGCGGCAGTGAAGGGTGCATTCTATGCCCTTGGCAGAATCCCACACGTCGTGGGAGCCATTGACTGCACACATGTTGGCCTTGTTCCACCACAGGCCACTGAGCACCTGTACCGCAACAGGAAGCACACGCACTCCCTGAATGTGCAAGTGGTGTGCCTTGCGGACATGGTGATCACCCACGTGTGTGCAAAGTTCCCAGGCTCGGCCCATGACGCACACATAATGCGCAACAGCATCTTGCCACGACTGATGGCCAATCTGCAACAGGATCGTGGCTGTATTGTCGGTGAGTATGTGGAGTGGTGTAGCGTGCTGGTTGTGCGATGCTGTCCCCTGTCCAGTTGGAATAGCAACGGTTCTCTGTGTCCCTCACACCCAGGTGACTCTGCGTATCCGAATGGGGCATGGCTGCTCAGTCCATTGAGGAATCCTCGCACCCCAGCAGACGATCGATACAATGAGGCACATGGGAGGACCAGACGTGTGGTCGAGCGTACCTTTGGCCTCCTCAAGTCCAGGTTCAGGTGCCTGGACCGCACCGGGAGTGCACTGGCGTACTCCCCACAGAAGGTGTGCCAGATAGTGGTGGCGTGCTGCATGCTGCACAATCTGGCCATTCGGAAGCAGATCCCCCTCATTGTGGATGACGGAGATCAACCAGGGCCCCAGCCCGCAGACCAGGACAGCTCGAGTGAGGTGGACAGCGGAGAGGAGGAAGCTGGGAATGTGCGGCAGTAAGCGCCACGGAGCTGCGTTGCAGAGTGTAGTAAAAAGGGGCGTGGCCTCTGAACACCTCTCTGCAATGCAGCTCTCTGGCGCATACTGGAGGTACCTGGTGGGCTAGTTGGCCCCTAGGGACCCTCGGGATTGAGGAGGAATTAATTCTCCAACTTGAAACGCGCCACAGGGCATGTTTGCAGACATGTATCCTCAGGCCCCACCCCCTTTATTCACCATTGTGCAAATATTCCTCTAAAATTAGCTGAACTACGAATTCCGATTTACTCACCTGTTATCAGGAGAGACCTCAGTGCTGCATCTTTGAACCCAGTACCGATCCTGAAAAGTAATTTTAACCGTACTTACCAGTAACTTGAATTTCCTTCCATTGGATATCATTGCCTGCTTTTTGCTGAAAAAGTTTCTAAGTGTCGATTTTTGAAACTTACAAATATTCCTCTAAAATCAGCAGAACTACGAATTCCGATTTACTCACCTGTTATCAGGAGAGACCTCAGTGCTGCATCTTTGCGCCCAGTACCGATCCTGAAAAGTAATTCTAACCGTACTTACCAGTAACTTGAATTTCCTTCCATTGGCTAACATTGACTGGTTTCACTTGGAAATTCTTCTAAGTGTGGAGTTTTGGAACTTTATAATATTCCTCTAAAATCAGCCGAACTACGAATTCCGATTTACTCACCTGTTATCAGGAGAGAACCCAGTGCTGCATCTTTTAGCCCAGCACTGACCCTGCAAAGTAATTCTAACCGTACTTACCAGTAACTTGTATTTCCTTCCTTAGGCTAACATTGACTGGTTTCACTTGGAAATTCTTCTAAGTGTGGAGTTTTGGAACTTTATAATATTTCTCTAAAATCAGCTGAACTATGAATTCCGATTTACTCACCTGTTATCAGGAGAGAACCCACTGCTGCATCTTTTAGCCCAGCACTGACCCTGAAAAGTAATTCTAACCGTACTTACCAGTAACTTGAATTTCCTTCCATAGGAATCCTTTGTCTGGTTTTCAGCAGAAAAGTTTCAAAGTGTCGATTTTCACAAACTACAAATATTCCTTAAAAATCGCCTGTGTGACTTAAACGCATTTTTTCAACTGTTTACAGGAGATGCACCAGTGCTGGATCCAGGATGCACCACTGAGTAAGAAAAAGTAAAAATAACACTACTTACCTGCTAAGTGAATTTCCTCCCATAGGATAACATTGGTGATTCTATGTGAAAAAGTTTCTGTCAACTTTTAAAATACAATAATATTCCTTAAAAATCACTACTGTAACCAAAACGCTTTTACTCAACTGTTTACAGGAGATGTCCCAGGACTGAATCTAGGATCCAGTCCTGTGGTTAGAAAAGTAATCCATAAAGTAACTAATTGCATTTAACTAGAAATTCACATTGAGCTCAATGTTGCATTGTGTTTGAAATTGTGTTGCCCATTGCAACAACTGTAACTACTGTACTTAAAAGTCTATTGCCTATTTGCAAAGTATTTAAACTAAAGTAATTCATTCTGAGAAAGTATATTTTGTAATGTAATGTATAATGTAATTACAATGTAATTTAAAAAATAAAATATCTAAAAATAAATAGTTTAAAAAATGTTGTAAATCAGTATCAAAAAAATAAATATAACAATTAATACATTTAAAAATTGTCATTTACAAAATCTTTGAAATTCACTGAAAAAAACCATAGGTTTCAGACATGTTATAGTTAGGAATTAGCATTTAAAAAACCTTTGAAATTCACTGAAAAAACCATAGGTTTCAGGCACGTTATAGTTAGAAATTAGCATTTCAAAAACCTTACAAATTCACTGAAAAAACCATAGGTTTTAGGGGCAGTTATAGTTAGTTGGACATTGCACTCGTACAAAACCCGTACATCACTGATGACATCACTGATGACATCTCAAATAACATCACAGATGAAATCATCCAGTGACTGTGTGTTTTCTGTAAAGTTTAAATATGTTTAATATATATAGGGAAAGGCTTTTGTCATAAGTAAGGCTGTTAGCACTCTAGTTGTTCTTTAGAACACTCTGGGAAGCTGCAGTAGAACACAAAGGAATCAACTGACAGTCTCTGCCATTGTTGGATGTACATGTTTTACTGAGAATGTCAGACTTCATTCTCACATGACTGAGAAAGATAATGTTAATTTACAGAAAATATGCTCTCATTTTAGCTTCTGGAGCACCTTCCAAAACTGTATGGGACAAGCATGTGAAAATAGTTTTCTCTCAAACATGATTCATGATATCCCAGCAGAAGGTTTTTCACAGGGTAAAATCACCTTAGAACACACCACAATTCCTGAAATTAGTATGGTACCATCAACAAATGAATTCTAATGTAACTAAAGTCTGTTATCACCCTTTATAGTTCTCCTTTTGGTAACCCTCAAAATCTTCGATTCACTACAATGCATTTCAATGGGGTACTATCATTTATATTGGTCCCAAGATGGCTGCCAGCAATTCCAGGATGAAGTGCTGACAGCCAATCAGATCTCACGATGACATGTGTGGTTAGGCTCCGCCCAGATATATATGTGTTTTTACTTTTGATTTTCTCAGCAACTACTGAACGGATTTACACCATTTAACAAAAGGGTTCTTTCTGAACCAAGAACTACCTCTTTGCCAAATTTGGTGTAATTCCGTTCAGCAGTTCGGACTGTAGCCTTGCATAAAGTTTCCTATGGGAAATTGATTTTTTGACTCTTATTTTTTTAATTTCTCCGCAACTTCTAAACGGATTTACACCATTTAACAAAAGGGTTCTTTCTGAACCAAGAACTACCTCTTTGCCAAATTTTGTGTAATTCCGTTCAGCAGTTCGGGCTGTAGCCGTGGCTAAAGTTTCCTATGGGAAAATGAATGGGGAAAATACGTTTTGGGACCCCTCTTTTTTCTCGGCCCCCGCTTGACGAATCACTCCGAAACTTTCAGGGTTGGAGCGGACCGGAGCGGGCCATAAAGTTTGAAAATTTCGCGAAGATTCGTCAACCGACGCAAGAGTTATTTCAAATAGAATGTTGCGGATTTCCTATGGAAAATAGGTCCTAACTATAACTATCTACTGGCGACCGCCAGTAGATAATATTCACTTAAAAAACCATAGGTTTTAGGGACAGTTATAGTTAGTTGGACATTGCACTCGTACAAAACCCGTGAAATTCCCCCGTTATAGTTAGTTCAGCTAACTATAACTCACGCCCCCGCAATGCACTGCTGATGACGTCACATATTATATCACTCATGACATGGTCAGTGACATCACTGATGACATCACTGATGACATCTCAAATGACATCACTGATGACATCATCTAGTGACTGTGTGTTTCTGTAAAGTTTAAATATTTTTAATATATATAGGGAAAGGCGTATTGAAGAATGAGTGGGTGTATAAGTGTATGAATGGATGATTTACTAGGTGCGTGACTAACTCTATAAGTGAGTGATTAAACGTATCTTACTGAATGCATGGGTTAGTGACTAAACTGTGTGAATGTCTGTATCGTCTGTCTGTTGCTGTGTAAGCGGCAGCATGGGTTTGTGAATAGCTACATGAGTGTCTATATGAGTTATTGATTGGTTGTCTGAGTATCTGTATGGGTGCCTGAGTGTTTGTGTGGGTGGGGTGTGTGTGACTCTGTGCATAGATGTGTGAGTGGGTGATTCACTGGGTGCATGGTTTCAAGAGTGCATCTGTGATGGACTGTATGGGTGGGTGAGTGTGTGTATGGGTGTGTTCGTGAGTGAATGTATATCTCAGTGGTACATGTGTGAGTAACTACATATGTGAAAGGCAGTATATAGCTTTGTGACATGCTTTATTATTTTATCAACCTCAAAAGGTCTGTTTTACGGTACCTCTGAACAAAGTTCTAAGTAAGAAAAGTACAAAAAAATAATATATCTTCTGAAACATTCAGGAGTCTACATCTTGTTACTACATGCTAAATCTGGGAGAAATACTTTCCTAGCTTGGATACTACTGGATATTCAGACTTAAGACTCAACCTCACATTCATTTTATTCTTTTTTCAATATCATTGAACTGGATCTTGCACAAAACAGAGGAACATTCAACTACTTGACCACTCATGCTTTCATATCCAAACTCAAACACATCAGACATTTATCATGCAGTGAGACTTTAACGTCAACTTCAGTCAACATAGATTCCTCAACCACTATGACAGACTCCCCAAATCTTCCACCATCAGCAACGGATACTCTATTTAAGGAATTGTTAGACATTAAAAATTCTAACTTCTTTGGTAAATAATGGAGTATCTGCGACTACCCTGCAAGTACAATCTTTAAGGGGAGAAGTTAACCAATTTCAATCGCATATTCAAATAATTGATGAGTGCCTCACTAAAGTTGAAACACATCTTGATAAAACTCCCAATCACGGTCAAGATATCTAGGGGGATATTCACAAGAAATGGTGATAACTATCGCTAACCTCAGTTAGCGGCTATTTTTTTATCACCGAGTATCACTGAAAACTATCGCCTTGTTAGCGACGTATTCACAACACGTCACTACATGGCGATAGCTACAGGGATCAGCGGTGAAAACTGCCACTAACATTAGCGTGATGACGATAGGAATTCCAGCGTTAGCGGGCGAAAACTAACAAAAGGCCCATTAGCGATAAAAAAACACACGTTAGTCAGCCTAACATGAGCTTTTTTTGTCTCTATTTGAAAAAATAGCCTATCAGTCTACCCCCAATAGAAAATGTACCCCCAAAAAACTGAAAAGCAGAATGGAGCAGCCAGGACCAAGTGCAGCACACATCAACAACCCCCTCAAGCCACCCAACATCCAGGATGACCAGGATGAGAGCCTGGATGCCTCGCTGGACCTGCGTCCTGAGCCTGGATGCCTCTTTGGACCTGTGTCTGGAGCCTGGATGCCTCGCTGGACCTGCGTCTTGAGCCTGGATGCCTCGCTGGACCTGCGTCTTGAGCCTGGATGCCTTGCTGGACCTGGGCCTGGAGCCTGAATGCCTCGCTGGACCTGCGTCTGGATCCCGTATGCCTTGCTGGACCTGCGCCTGGAGCCTGGATGCCTCGCAGGACCTGCGACTGGAGCCTGGATGCCTCGCTGGACCTGCACCTGGAGCCTGGAGTGGATTGCGGAGAAGCTGTGGAGTCGAAGAGCCGTGGCAGTAGACATTGAGGTGCAATGATCGCCCGTACCTGGTGGTGAAGTCTGGCAGGTCCCATGGAGACACGTTGCTGACCTGTGTGAGAAGACTGCCTTGCGACGCTTGGAGCTGTTAATGATAGAGGCGCTCCTACGCACCAACGTAGTGAGGTCCGCATCGCATACTATGATCCACCACTACACCGAGGTGCACGGAGGGCATTACCAATGGTGTGTGCCATCTCCCTGCATCACAGGCCGGATGATGTTGGGCTGGCCATACGCTGTGGAGGGTGAGGCCCCTGTGCTACGCCGAACTTGTGTGGCATGAGCACTGCAACTCCACGCCTAAGGGGGCCCTGCTGCATCGCGAGGTCCACCAGCGGACTAGGCAGTGACTGCTATACCCAGCCCAGTGAAATCACACCTGGCTGAGGCTCCTGCTGGCTGAGTCACAGATTTGGAGAGAGTGCAGTGGATAGCGCCACGGTGTCAATGTCCAGGTAAGGAGAAGGTGGGACGCATAGTGCAGGATGGCCGGGGGGCGAGTCGCTCAGGCCTAACACACGTAGATGACGCACCCCCAGTGGCGACTATTCCGCTATGGCAGAAGACGTTGCCCCACTGCCTCAAGCAATGCAGAAGAGGATCAATCATCACATGATGATAACTCAATCAATCAAACAATCAGGGGAATTGTAAGCATGCTACTCGCCAGTGCAGGTCTCAAGGCACTGAGGCGGGGGGCGCAGATCTATTAGCCGAAGAGCTAGGTCTTGAGGGTCTTCCTGAAGGTAGTCAGGGAGGGGGTACGTCTGATGTCTGCCGGTAGCTCGTTCCAGGTCTTGGCTGCAATGTGGGAGAAGGATCCTCCGCCTGCTCTGGCTCTGTGGATACGTGGGGTTTCAGCCAGTGCGAGGTTGGAAGATTGGAGGTTTCTTATGGGTACATGGAAGTTGATTCTGGCATTGAGGTATTTAGGTCCGTTGTTGTGTAGGCAATTGTAGGCATGATTGAGGATATTGAAGGTGACCCTTTTCTCCACGGGGAGTCAGTGGAGTCTTTGTAGGTGTTGGCTGATGTGTTCATGCCGGGGGATTCCGAGGACGAGTCTGGCAGTGGTGTTCTGTAATGTCTGGAGTTTGCGGAGTAGGGACTTGTAAATGCCGGCATAGAGTGCGTTTCCATAGTCCAGTCTGCTGGTGATGAGTGCATGGGTGACTGTCTTCCTTGACTCCTGGGGAACCCATTTGAAGGTCTGGCGGAGGATGCGGAGGGTGTTGAAGCAGCTGGAGGTGACGGCGTAGACCTGTCGGTTCATGGTGAGGGATGAGCCGAGTACGATGCCAAGGTTTTTGGCGTGGTCCAAGGGGGTAGGTGGGCTATCGAGGATGGTCAGCCACCGGGTATTGTCCCATGCTGAAGGGATGGTTCCAAGGACGAGGACTTCTGTCTTCTCGGCGTTGAGCTTCAGGCAGCTGTTGGTCATCCCGACTGCGACGTCTTGCATTCCTTTGTGGAGATTGAATCTGGCGGTGGTGGGGTATTTGGTAAGGGAGAGGATGAGCTGGGTGTCATCAGCGTAGGATACGATGTTGAGGCCGTGTTGTCAGACGATGGCGGCGAGGGGGGCCATGTAGATGTTGAAGAAGGTCGGGCTCAGAGATGACCACTGTGGGACTCTGCAAGTGATTTACGTGGGATCGGAGAGGAAGGGTGGCAGTCTTATCCTTTGGCTTCTTCCGGTGAGGAATGATCGGATCCTGTCTAGGGCTGTTCCTTGTATGCTGGCGTCATGTAGTCTGGCGACTAGTGTGTGGTGGGAGACGGTGTCAAAGGCTGCTGAAAGGCCGAGTAGGATGAGGGCTGCGGAGTGGCCTTGCTCCAGGAGGGTGCGCATGTCATCTGTGGTGGCAAGTAGGGCGCACTTGGTGCTGTGGTTGCTATGGAATCCGAATTGGGATGGGTCGAGGATGGCGTTGCCTTCAATTAATCATGTCCGTTCCCTGTTGACTGTTTACTCTGCAACTTTCAATCAATTAATCAAACATTTGTAGAGCGCGCTACTCACCCGTGAGGGTCTCAAGGCGCTAGAGGGGGAGGGGGATGAAGCAGCTACTGATCGAACAGCCAGGTCTTGAGAAGTCTCCTGAAGGTCAGCAGGTCCTGGGTCTGTCGCAGGTGGGTGGGGAGGGTGTTCCATGTCTTGGCGGCGAGGTGGGAGAATGATCTGCCGCCAGTGGTCAATCGGCAGATGTGTGGGATGGTGGTGAGGTGAGGACAGTGGAGCAAAGCTGGCGGTTCAGGGTGTAGAAGGTGAGTCGTTCGTTGAGGTATGCTGGTCCGGCGTTGTGGAGTGCCTTGTGAGCGTGGGTGAGGAGCTTGAAGGTGATCCTCTTGTTGACCGGAAGCCAGTGCAGGTCTCTCAGGTGGGCGGTGATGTGGCCGCGAAGGAGAGGAGCGAGATGGGCCGGTAGTTCTTGAGGTCGGTGGGATCAGCTGTGGGCTTTTTGAGCAGGGGCCTGACATGTGCGCTATTCCAGTCGTCTGGGCAGGTGCCTGTTTTGAAGGTGGAGTTGATGGTGCATTGTAGTTCGGCTGCAATGGCGGCCGTGGCTCTGTGGTAGATGTGAGGAGGGCAGGGGTCGGTGGGGGCCCCCGAGTGGATGCCTTTCATGGTCGAGGCAGTGTCTTCGGCTGTGACCAGCGGCCAGGTGGAGATGGTGGGCTGGCTGGTGTGTCTGGGGGGCGGGGGGCCGGCTGTGGCGTCTGGTGGATGGTCGGCGAAGTTGTCGTAGAGGTTTCTGATCTTGAGGAGGAAGTAGGTCCCACGCTTATCGCAGAGGCCTTGGGACGGGCTCATGTCTGTGGCTTAGCTGCGTGGGTTGGTGAATTCATGTATGACACTTAATAGTTGCTTGGAGTTGGTGGAGTTGTCGAGGATTTTGCTGTGGACGAAGTTCCTCTTGGTGGTTCTGATTTGGTTGTGGTAGTCCGTCATGGCGTCCTTGTGGGTGGTGTAGATTTTGGGTGTCTTGGTGTTCCTCCAGTTCTTCTCCAGGCATCTGCAGGTGCGTCTTCCTTCTTGGAGATCGGTGGTGAACCAGGCGGCTTTCCTGGGGCGCTGTTTGTCGGGGTTGCCTAGCGGGGCGAGCTCGTCTGCGCAGTTGGAGATCCAAGTGTGGAGTTCTCTGGCTGCGACGTTGGCGTTGGGTGCCCAGGTGTGGTTGTCTCGGTTGAGGGTGGAGTTGAGTTTCTCATCAGTAACCTTGCTGCAGATCCTTCGTGGTGTGCGTGGGGCTGGTTTGGGTGCCTTGGGTTGGTCAACGGCAAAGTGTACGCAGTGGTGGTTGGTCCATGGCGGTTGCATTGTGTGGCTGAAGTGAACGCTGTTACCTGCGGCGAAGATGGGGTCGAGGGTGTTGTCTGCGCTGTGGGTCGGTGTGGTGACGAGTTGTTTAAGTCCGATGTTGGCGAGGTTGACATGAAGGATGGTGGAGTTGGGGTCGCTGGGGTTGTCGAGGTGAAAGTTCAGGTCTCCAATGACTATGTAGTTCATTGAGGCGATGGCATGGGGTGAGATGAAGTCGGTGATGGTGGTGGTGAAGGGTGTTTGGGGGCCAGGGGGTCTGTAGATGAGGGTTCCTCAGAGTGTGGAGTTGTGGCTGGTCTGGACCTGGAAGTGCAGGTTTTTGGCAGAGGGGAACGTTTTGCTGGAGGTGGTGAGGTGGAGGGTGCACTTGTGGGTGATGGCGAGGCCCACTCCCGGGTGGTTGGGGCGATCCTTCCTCTGGATCTTGTATCCGTCCGGGATGGCGGTGTTGATGTCGGGGCGGAGGAGGCATTGGTCCAGGTCCCCGTGAAGAAGGCGATGTAGGGCGAAAGAGAGTCGAGTAGGTTCCAGATTTTCACGGCGTGTTTGTGCACGGAGCGCACGTTGAGGAGGATGCATCTTAGGGTGTCGCCGGTGCTGGCATTGGCTGTGTTGGAGGCCGGGGTGGTGGTTAAGGTCTGGCGGCAGCGGAGGCAGGAGAACTGGCCGTGGGTCGTGGTTGGCGAGGCCTGTTGGCAGTCTCTGAGTATTCCGGGGTTGAGTGCGTGGAGGGTGGCTGTGCTGTAGCAGTGGGTGGCTCGAGATCCAGGGTTCTTGGCACTGGTCGCGGTTGGGTCACGGACGGGCGCAGACGGGCTTGCCTTCGGTGCGCAGTGGCCACCATTAAGTAGGGTAGGGGGGAAGAACGATCAGCTATGATGCGGGAACGGGCGAGGACAGGGGTGGGGGGCCGCAGGTGCAGCAGCGGCGGGAAGCGCGGGCTCAGAGAAGCCAACAAAACAGATTCAAAAGGGAAAAACAAGGGATAACTAACTGATGTTTTTATTTTTTTACAGATTTTATATAGCGCGAACTTGACCCGGTATTGGGTATCAGAGCGCTTTACATAGCACCAGTTGAGTTACATGAGGACACATTCATCATTTTTGTTAGGCACGGGGAGATTAAGTGATTTGCCCAGAATCACAGGATGTTCAGCGTCATTGCCGAGACTCGAACCCGGTTCCCCAGATTTGAGGTCGACAGCCCTAGCCGTTAGGCCAACTCCTCTCCCCAAATTCTTTTTTACAGAGTTTTATATAGCGCGAACTTGACCTGAATCGGGTATCAGAGCGCTTTACATAGCACCAGTTGCATTACATGAGGACACATTCATTTTTGTTAGGCACGGGCAGATTAAGTGATTTGCCCAGAATCACAGGATGTTCAGCGTCATTGCCGAGACTCGAACCCAGTTCCCCAGATTCGAGGTCGACCGCCCTAGCCGTTAGGCCAACTCCTCATGTTATCATGCTATGTTTCCTCAGGGGGTGGGAGGGTGGGTAGGACTGCTCCAAACACGGAGCAGGGCATGGGCAGATTGGCATGTCCACTCAAGTGTGCAATGACTGTTTGCTCGGCCCACTCAGGCCACCCAAACCAGTCATGCGCACTTTCCCATTCGCAATGCAGGCTGCATTACAGCCTGCATGGAGAACATGCCCACCCCTCCGGCCCCTGGCTGCATGACTTGTCCTGTTGCCAATTACCAATCCCACTGCCACATGGCAGCATTGTGATGGACTCAGGGGAGGGAGCCTGGCTGCCTACTTCCTTTTCCTGGAAGCAGACACAGGAGAGCATGAGCTAATAAGACACGGGACCCGGCTTCAAGGTAAGACTTCCTTCATTAAAAATTTTACAACACCCGCTCACACACACATCCCCGCATCCACGCCCCATCCAGTGTTCTTTCTGGCGTTTACCACCTCACAGCTGTCGAGCCCCCCTCCAGCACTTCGCAATGGCGGCTCCTGTGCGCCCATGCACAGCGGGCGTACCACTCGTGTGACAAAGGCACTTATGTAGTTGCGACGCATGCCATCACATCGCATTCCATTCCAATACATACTAATACTAGGCACATTGCAAGAGTAGAGTAGGTGTTGCATAGCGGAGACATAAAGAGCACTATTCTCACTTCAGTGAGTGCAACCCAAAACTAACCTTTGCACCACAAACACAACCGTGAACACTGGAATTCCTTTTTGAGCCCCCAAAACACACCCAAAAATCATATTTCACCCCAAAACACACCCCAATTTTCATATTTCACCCCAAAACACACCCCATTTTTCATATTTTACCCCTAAACATGCCCCAATGTTCATATTTTACCCTAAAACACACCCCATTTTTCATATTTTACCCCTAAACACACCTCGATTTTCATATTTTACATCTGGAACCAATACACACCCGAAAACTTTATATTACCCCATTACTGACCTCACAATGTGTTGTCAGCAAATGCAATGTAAAGGCACCTGCGTTGTCGGAATTGCTTTGTTAACGATGTACTGCCTGCGTTGTAATGGTCGTCTCCCGTGCCAAAGGCAACCCATAGGCTATGCCGTTTGCGTCCGTCTGCCCCTGGACCGCGCTCAGCACCAAGGAGCATTTCTCTTGGACACTCCACCGCTATGATGCCAGCACCCTCCTCGCCATCACCCCTGGATGCCACCTCGCCTGCCAGGACCAACCTCTGCTCCGGACCGGACATCGCCATTGCCATCACTGACGGCTGCAGTTTCACCCGCAAGGAGCACCCCGACCGTCAAGGAGGAGGCATTGCCATCACCTACAGAAGCACACTCCGACTGACCATGCACTCTAATGACCCAAGGGTGACCATGGACCAACTCAAATCCCAGATCTGGACCAAGCCCAAGCACATCCTCTGCTGCACCCTCATGTGCAGGTCCCCCGGGCCATGGCCCCCCATTCTCCAATACCATTGTAGACCTCATTGCACCCCCGGGTCTCTCATCCACCGACGACATTCTACTCGGTGAACTCAAGTTCCATCTGGACAACCCCAGTGACCAGGACACCACCCCCTCCTGGGGAAGGTCCCCTACATCAGACGCAAGCAGCAAGTCACCGCGACAAGCCACATAGCAGGACACACGGTCGAGCACGTCACCTCCGCCAGCGTGAACTTCTACTGCAGCCACGACCCGGACTCTCCTGGACCGACCATCATTGGTAAAGTCACGTCTTCACCTTGCCCACCCGACGCTACCGTCATCATCGCACCCCCTTGCAGCTGGATCAAGGCCACCGAAGAACGTCCCGTCAACTCCCTCCGCACCAACACTCCACCAATGCTTCCAAATGATGACACCGCAGCGTGCAACCGCCACCGATGGATCTCCAACAGCGCTGACATTCTGGCACCCCCGCATGAACAGCACTGCGTCAGTACCTTCCGCCTGCCTGATGGCAGGCGTGAGGGTGACGCAGTGCCACAGGGATAGGCTGGCCCCATGCATTGATGGAGTTGCGTCATGGTTGTGACACAACTGCAGCAATGAGTGACTTTAGCGCAGACAGATACGTCAGGATTCCTGACATATCTGTCATTACTTGCATCATGGAGCGCTGTCCAGTGAATACAGCGCATCCATGCTGTCGCAAGAAGGGCATTGTGAGAAGTGTTGCAACTCTGTCTTGTTGCAGCACTGCAACACTTTTCATGACTGTGGCCCAGGAATGCGCACTATCTTATTGATGGTGCACATTCCTGCGCTGTAGTTTTGTCGGAGGGCAGCACTGCTACATTGCTTGCAGCGCTGTCCAGCACCAAAACCTGCTGAGATGTGTCCCCAAGTGTTATCCCCATTTTTAAGACCAGCTATTTTCTGGTCTTAAGTTCCAGCAGCTAACGGGCCTTAGCGGCTGTTTTTTTGTCGCATCGCCGGTCCGGGCGATCGTTGGGAATATCGCGAAGTGGGGTTAGTGTGCGTTTTGGCACGGGAAGGCCTACATTGGATATGATTAGCGATAGTTGTCACTAACATCGTTGGCGATGTTGTAAGTGGCCGCTATCGCCAGAAAGCTGTCGTGAACGGCTGTTAGCGACAGCTTGTGAATAGGGCGATAAAAATACCGCTGCATTAGCAGCAGAAAAGTGCTGCTAATGCGGCGATATCTCCTTGAGAATATGCTCCCTGGTATCTTCAACAAAAAACTATTGATCTATAAGTCCACAGTAAAAGGGACAATGTCAGTATTATTGGTCTTCCTGAACATTTGGAAAAAGAAGGCATCATGCAATTCTTAATTAACTTACTTCCCACATTGAGGAACATTACCTTCTCTCCTCAACTTGAATTACAACGTGCTCACCAAGTAAGCTCAATAAACTCTACTCCTACTACTCAACCTCATCACATCCTGGCTTGCTGTCTACGCCATCAATATGCACAATAAATTATGACAGAAGCAAGAAAACATTAATTTTTAATGGATTTTTCAGCTCTCACTAACCTCAAGAAGAAATACTTCTTAGCACTCCATTTTAGACTGAAGAAAAGAGACAATAAATATGGAGTCCTGGATATGGACTCCTGGAACCGGCAACCATGATTATAACTTATCAGGTAAAAACCAAGCAATATTTTGACCCTCACAAATTAGAATAATTTCTAAATGACCTTGATGACAATGAATCGGAAATGGAACATAAGGATTCTTCTTCATCACCTACATGTGACCCAAACAATACTTTTACCTCAGACTCAGACGATAGACCTCACTGACTTTGTCAGTGTGCATTACTCTCCCTGCTGCGCAGCTCCACCTGGTAGCTCTCTGCACTCCAGGTTCAGTGTTCAAGGCTCTCCTCCACCCACAGGATCCTGCCTGCTCCTCATCCCTGGTGGCCCAGAGGTGAGCCTGTCTCTTGTTTCTGTGCTGCTGTTTCTGTTCTGTTGTTTTCCTTCATGGCCTTTTTCTGTCTTTTTATTTGCTGTTTCTCTTTTCTGTACTGTTTTTATTTTCTGTTCTGTTTTTATTCTCGGTTCTTTCTTATAGCCTTTTTTCTGTTTCGTATTTGTGCTCTGGTTTGCTTTTTCTCCTTTCCCTTTTCTGTGTGCCCCTTCCCGCCCTTGAAACTGCTTTCTCCCCGTGGCCCTGCCCCTTCAAGTGCCTATTCCCACCTCCCGCCTAACAGCTGACCAGCGTCTCCGCCTCCTGAACACTGCTTTTTGGCAGCCGCTGAGGGGTGCAGGAGTGACCTCACTGACCTTGTCAGTGTGCGTTGCTCCCCTCGCTGCGCAGCTCCACCTGGTAGCTGTCTGCCCTCTGCATTCCATGTTCAGTGTTCGAGACCCTCCTCCACCAGTAGGCTCCTGCTTGCGCCTCATCCCTGGTGGCTCAGTGGTGAGCCTGTCTCTTGTTTCTGTGCTGCTGTTTCTGTTCTGTTGTTTTCCTTCATATCCTTGTTCTGTATTTTATTTTGCTGTTTCTATTTTCTGTTATGATTTTATGTTCTGTTTTCACTCTCTGTTCTGTCTTGTAGCCTTTTTTCTGTCTGTTAATTTTGCTCGGGTTCACTTTTTCTCCCCTTTCCCTTCTCCGTGTGCCACTACCCTCCCTCAACGCTGCTCACTCCTTGTGGCCCCGTCCCCTTCCAGCGCTGATTCCCACCTCCCGCATCCCAGCCTCACCAACACTACTTAATGGCAGCTGCTGTGCGGCCACGCAGTGGGTGCACCGCCGGAGTGCCAAAGGCAAGCCTGTCTGCACCTGTCTGTGCCTGGACTGCACTCAGCACCACAGACCATGGTCCTCACTCCTTCCACTGCTAAGATGACAGCACTATCCACGCACTCAGCACCGCACATTCCATCGCCTGCTACCTCGCATCACCGAAGGACACCCAAGGCCCGTTCTCCTGCCACAACTGCACCTTCTCCTGCCTCCGCACACTAGACCGAGCGACCGCATGGCACACAAAAACAGGACCCGACCACCTCAGCTGCATCCTACTCAACACGGGCTCCCTCAACAGACACGACGTGGAGATTTGAGACCTGCTCGACTCCAACTCCCCCATCATCGCATTCTTCACGGAAACTTGGATGAACCCCATCTCAGCCCTGAACAACACAACTGCCATTCCCGATGTCTACAAAATCATCCACAAGGACGTGCCGGGAGGAAGCATCGCCATCGTACACAAAAACACCCTCCGCCTCACAACTAGTTCCAACGACACTCACTCAACATGGAACACGCCCACTTCCAGATTCAGACCAACCCAAATGGCACCCTCCGCGGCCCCCTCATCTACAGACCTTCCGCCCCCCTCACTTCAGCCAAAGCCATAGCCGACTTCATCGCTCACCACACTCTCGCTTCAACAGGCTACATCCTCCTCGGTGACCTCAATTTCACCTGGACAACCACCATGACCACAACACATCTTCCCTACTAGAGACCCTCGCCACCATCAGACTGAAACAACTCACTCAGCAGTACACACGCTTGACCCAATCTTCTCTGCAGCCAACAACATCTCCACCAGCCACACCTCTGAACTACATTGGACAGACCACCACTGCGTCCACTTCTCCTTCAGCAAACATACCCAACACCACTATGCCGACCACGACCCACGCAGAGACTGGAACAAGATCTCTGAAAACCAACTTGAAACCTCCCTCAGCAAAGCCCCACCGCCAACCATCACAAACATCATTGCCTCAGCACGCAACCTCCGCCGTTGGATCTCCGACAGTGCTGACACTCTGGCTCACCATTAGAAAAACCCTCCATCAAGCAGCCCCCCTGGAAATGCAGTTGGTTCTGCCCCGCACTCCAAGAGTCCAAGTGCACCTGCAGATGGCTCGAAAGAAGATGGAGGAGCAGCATGACCTCGGCAGACCATGCAGCCCTCATGGAGCCCTCAAGACCGCTGTTAGCGCACACCACCAACTTATCAGAACCACCAAGAATGCATCAATGCCAATGCACACAACAGCAAAGAACTCTTCACCGTGATCAAAGAATTCTCCAAACCCTGCACTGACACTACAGAGATCCCCCCTACCAAGATCTCTGCAACAACCGCACCACCTTTTTCCAGCGTAAGATCTTAAATATCTACGACAGCTTCGGAATCCAGGATCCACCCACCGCAACCACAACCACTGCACCCAAATGTTCCAGACCCCAGCCAACACTGCTCAATTGGGCCACCCTCACCGTTGACGACACGCTAAGGATCATGAAAACCATACACTCTGGGGCCCCCTCATGCCCCCACCACATTTTCAACTGAGCAGGCGCTGCCATCACCCCCGGGCTCTGCCACACCATCAACTGCTCCATCGAATCTGCCACCTTCCCCAAAGTCTGCAAACATGTAGAGATCGACCCCCGCTGAAGAAACCCTCGGCCGACCCAACGGACCTCAAGAACTACAGACCCATCTCTCTGTTCCCCTTCCCAGTCAAAGTCATCAAAAGGCCATCAACGCCCAACTCACAGAATTCATTGCAACAAACCACAACCTGGACCCCTCCCAATCTGGCTTCAGGAGCAACCACAGCACCGAGACTGCACTCCTCGCTGCAACTGACGACATCTGCACACTCCTTGACCGCAGCCTTCATTCTCCTGGACCTTTCTGCCGCCTTCCACACCATTTCCTACCACAGCCTCTGCACATGACTATCTATGGCACCAGCATCCACAGCAAAGAGCTAGAGTGGATCCACTCCTTCCTCATCGGCCGAACCCAGAGAGTCAGACTCCCACTGTTCTTCTCAAACCCTACAGAGTTAAGCTTCAGAGTTCCCCTGGGCTCCTCCCTGAGCCCCACGCTCTTCAACATCTACATGGCCCCGCTTGCAGCCATCGTCAGAAACCACAGACACAACATTGTCTCCTACGCCGCCGACACACAGCTGATTCTCTCCCTCACTGATGAACCTACAGCCACTAAGAGCAACTTCCACAATGGGATGAAGCCTGTAGCCGCCTGGATGAAGGAAAGCTGCCTCAAACTCAACTCCGACAAAACTGAAGTCCTCATCCTAGTCTCCACCCCTCCATTTGGGACGACTCCTGGTGGCCAGCAGCTCTCAGACCCCCCACACCCACCAACCACGCACGCAACCTCGGCATCATCCTCGAATCCTTGCTCTCTGTGAACTGCCATATCAACGCTGCATCATCCTCTTGCTTCCACACGCTAAGCCTACTCAGAAAGATCTTCAAATGGATCCCCATCGAGTCCAGAAGAACGGTCCCCCAGGTGCTCGCCAGCAGCAAGCTCAACTACGGCAACTAACTCTATGCTGGCACGACCCAGAAGTACCAAAAGAAATTGCAGCGCATTCAGAACGCTTCTGCCAGACTTATCCTGAACATTTCCAGCCAAAGTCACATATCCGGTCACCTGTGAGACCTCCACTGGCTTTGAATCAACAAAAGAATCGCTTCACTGACAAAATATCAACCCTCAAAATATCCCCATACCAAAATATTGTGTATTGTCATCCTATACTTATAATATAAGTACAAAAATATCGGGAAAAAAATACTGATGTCATTAATATAGTTATATTAAATATCGATTTTTAAATATATATAAAATAATAAATATTAAATATATTAAAAAGCAACATTAATTTTAAAACGTTGCAAATTATTTTATATATAACTTAACAAATATAACAAATAAACGTAATTAAAAAAAGTTAAACACATTTAATAGTATATATAATAATTAATATATATTTACATATATCTACTTAAAAAAGTTATTAAACTAATAATTCTAATTTATATTATAATGTAAAAATAATATAAAAACAAATAACTATATATATACATGTAACTAACATAAAATCTTTAAAAAACAAACTGTTCTAATTAAATAAAAATTAAACAACTTAAAATTCTTTAACCTTAGTAAAAATTATTATACACATTAAAAATATTAATTAAAAGTATTCTAATTTCAAATAAATAAAAATATAATAATATAAAGTGTTGGATAGCAGAGGAACAAAATTTACTATTCCCACTCCAGTCAGTACAACAGTAGGAAAAGTGTTGGATTGCTGAGGGGTACAATTTACTATTCCCACTCCAATAAGTGCAACAGCAGGGAAAGTGTTGGAATGTGGAGCGGTAACATTTACTATTCCCACTCCAATAAATGCAAACGTAGGGAAAGTGTTGGAAAGCAGAGGGGTAAAACGCACTATTCACACTTTAGTCAGTTCAACATTCAAAACAAACAAAATATCTTCAACAAAATAAAATAATTTTATAAACTTAGGGCCTGATTCTGATGCGGGTTGGAAAAGCTTCCCGACCGAGGGCCTGATTCTGATGCGGTTAGGAAGGCCTCCTAACGGCATTTGCTCCTTCCAAATCGGATCGGGAACGTGTCTTCCCAACCGAGGGCCCAATTCTGATGCGGTTAGGAACAAATGTTCCCATTGAAGTCAATGGGAGTTCAACCAAATCGTATCTGGAAGCATCCCGATGCATCCTACTCCGCCGGTCGGACTTTCCCGATCCGAGTGGGTCGGACACCATTTCCCAACCGATTCGGTCGGGAAGCTTTTCCAACCCGCATCAGAATCGGCCCCAAAGTGTTGAAAAATAAAATAAAAATATATTTATTATTAAAAATAAAAAATAAAAAAACATATTACAATGTTAAATGCATATCACAAATACCTACAAATATTATTATAAATCAAATACAAAAATAATTTTCATACAAATAATATTTTTATTCAGAAATTATTTATTAAAAAAACATTATTTATTACATAAATTTAGTTTAGTAACTCCCCACCATATAACACCACAAAACTCACAACCTGCAACTAAAAAAAATATTTACACTATTAATATAAATATCCATCAACAAATTTTCATTAGTTAAATATTATTATTAAGTAATTACAATTAAAGTACTTCCCACAGTATACCCTCACAAAACACACAACACACTCATAACATTTAACAAAAAATTAACATAATTAATTATTAAATTAATAATTAATATTAATTAAAAAAGTATTATTAATTGCTTTAAATTAATGTACTTCTTACCCTATACTTCTACAACCCACATCTCAAATAAAAAAATCTAAAAAAATAATTTCATTGCACAATTAACATAATTATTTATCAATTAAACAAATATTATTAATTATAAACCAAATTATAATTCATTAAAATTAATTAACTTCCCATCCTTTACCCCTATAATCTCCACAATTCGCACCTAAAATTAAGCTTAAAAAACAATGTATTACAAAATTAAAATTAATTATCAATTAAATAACTAATAGTATTTAACAACTAATTATAAATTAAGTAAAATTAATTTACTCCCCACCCTTTACGCCTATAAACCCAAAACCTGCACCAAAAGAAACACACAATTAAAATAATTATTTATAAATTCATTCATTATTATTACTTAACAATTAATTATTACTTCTTTAAAAATGAATTACTTCCCACGTTTTACCCCTATAAAACCCACAACCCACACATAAAACTTACCAAATAAATTAAAAACACAATTAAGACAATTAAATATCAATGAAATAAATAATATTAAATGAAAAATAATCACTAATTTATTATAATTAAATTACTTCCCAACCTATTTCCCAATAAACCCACAACCTATAAACACACAACCCACTACAAATCTAAAAAACATAAGATTTAATTAAATTAAATTTCATAACTACTAAACATTTAACACGTATTAAAAAATATAATACTAATTAAAAAACGATAAACAACTATATTATCTTAATGACTTCTATATTTTAAAAATCGATATTACGTACCTTATAATCTATATTCTTTGACATTGATATTCTTGCTGACGATATTTCCATCTCACGATATTTTATACTCGATATTTTGGCACAGGGATATTTGTTTTCAATATTCTGTCTATATACCAAAAGAATCACCTTCAAGCTCCACACACATGCCTACAAAGCCCTCCACAACATCGGACCCAAATACCTCAACCACCACCTATCCTACACACCACCTAGAGATCTCCGCTCCACCCATCTGGCCCTGGCCACTATCCCACAGATCTGCAAGACCTCGGCTGGAGGAAGATCCTTTTCCTTCCTTGCTGCGAAGTCCTGGAACTCCCTACCTCTGTAACTCAGGAAATCACCGTCTCTGCCTTCATTCAGGAAGGACCTCAAGACCTGGCTCTTCAAATGAACTGCAGAACCCCCCCCTTGAGACCCTGACGGGTGATTAGTCAGTCTCTATAGGAACCCTGATTGATTGATCGATTGATTGATTGATCGTCGGAGATGAGAAACTGTTAATCAAAACTGGTCTCATGGTGGTAAACTTAAGGCTTTGAAAAGGATCACAGCCTAGAGATAATTCAATATCACCTTTGAAAACATGAACCCAGACAGTTTTTAAATCAAGGGGAGCTAACATTTTCATTCTATAAAGTTTAAATATATTCTTCATATCTTTTCATTGCAATGTTTACCTGATGGGGGGCTTATTCCTTTTTATTTCTAAGCCGCAATTTGTAACCACTAAATCCTATTTGTTATTCTTTTTTGTTTATGACGATTTGATTTATTGGTATTCTGCTCAATATTATATACCCTCCTTAATTATACCTCTCAATTTAGATGATGCAAGGGGTAATTAGACTTAATCCTTTTTTTAGGGCTGACAACCTCACCTCCCCCTCACTCTGCGCTGTCTCATACACATTCTCCCAGCTAAAAGTTTTAGTATAGTGTATACTGTTGTCTAATTACTTTGGGGCTGATTACGATGTTGGTCAGAATCGTTTCCGACCTACTCAGGTTCTCAGAGTCTGACCGACCGATTACGATATCTCCGAACACCGTTCGGTCAGACTCTCATTGACTTCAATGGGAGCCTGTGTTCCGACAGACAACAGAGGCTCCAATTAAAAAAAGGGGTGGTTGGGAAAACATTGCACCCTGTGGCGGGCACCCCATGGTGCCTGCCACACTGTTCATGGTTGGAAAGAAGGGTCCCTGGGGTACCCCCATGGGTCCCAACCGGAGGCCTACAGGTGAAGGGGATCTGCTATGGGCCCCCAAAGTCAGATTCTGACAGCCGTTTTGTGTCGGGCAGGTCGATTCAGAATGTCAAAATCTGACATCGTAATTGCTCGGTCGGGAACGCGGTCCATAGAGCTGTACGATTCGGCTCCGAATGACTCCTGGTCTCCGAATACCGATCAGAACAGATTCGGACAGCCTGAACGGTTTCCTTGCATCGTAATCGCTCGGTCGGAAAGTTTTACGATTCGGTCGGAAACATAGGTTCCGGCACGGATTTAGAGAATCCGACTGTCGGTCGGAGCCTTTCCGACCGACATCGTAATCAGCCTCTTTTTGTTGGACATATTCCTAATTATTATCCATATTCTTATTTTTGTTCATTTCACTACAACTAGGATAACTATTTCATGTTGTACCTGACTGTAAAAATATTATAGAATCAGAGTTCATTGTCTCACATTTTCATCATGTCCTGCAGATACATTATTTAACTCATTCTATGCAGCCTCAAAGGAATATGTCTCTTTACTACGGATGCGTTTTTCACACATTCCATTACAACGCGGTTGTTACAACTATTTCGTTGTTTCAACGGAAAGCATCACATCGCAAGTCGGTACAACGACTTGCTGTAGGAGGCGCGCTGGACTTAGGAATAGAATTATTTACTATTCCTACTCCAGTTTGTGCAAGTAGGGAAGGTGTTGGATTGTAAATCCAACACCAGCGCGCCCCCTACAGCAAGTCTTTGAAACGACTTGCGATATAATGGTTTGAGTTGAAATAACGCGGTCGTACTATTTCTAATTTCCCTTTCCCTCCTTTTATTTCTTCCTTCTTTATTTACTCTTTTTAATACATAATTGCATTATTGTTACCTTACTTTTCTTTGCTACACGCAAATTACATGCATATTTCTCCTATGAAACCGCTAAAGATCACATCTTTAAATGTACATGGTCTAACACATTTTATCAAGAAGAAAAAAAGACTTACTTATAATGGGCAGAACAAGCCAGATGTTGCACTACCTCAGGAAACCCACCTTACTTTACAAGAAAGTGATCAATTAAAACAAGGCTGGGTTGGCATGTTATACATGCAAGCATCACTCCTAATACGAGGCCCTGTGATTCTACACCACAAAGGAAATGTGGTGTTGCCATTCTCATCAATGAACACTTACCCTACAAGATACTTCAAAAATGGGAAGGCCTAGAAGGAAGATATATTTTTGTCAAACTCCATATTCGCAACACTTTTCTAATAGTAGGATCAATATACGCCCTACAGATTCTAAAACTATCCTTATTTCCCAACTTAGGGCCCGATTACTATGCCGTTAGGAAAGGCTCCTAACGGCATTGGGATTCTCCGAATCCGTTTCGGACCCTAGGTTTCCGACTGATTTGAACACTTTCTGAACGAGCGATTATATTGCTTGGAAACCGTTTGGGCTGTCCGAATCGGTTACGAACGGCTTTATGAAGACTCAGCGTCAATCGGAGCTGATTCGTACAGCTCTATTGACCGCATTTCCGACCAAGTGATTACATTGTCAGATCCTGACAGCCATTGGGAGTCGGCCTGTCTGACACGAAACGGCTGTCGGAATCTGACTTTGGGGGCCCGTAGCAGGTCCCCTTCACCCGGAGTTTGCCGATGGGGCCCTTGGGGGTACCCAAGGGACCCCTCTCTCCAACTCTCCTCTCTCCAACCACATGCCTGTGGGGGGCACCATGGGGTGCCCACCACAGGGTACTATGTTTTCCCCAACAAACCTTTTTTTTAATGGGAGCTGGAGCCTGTGCTGTCGTTCGGAACACAGGCTCCCATTGAAGTCAATGCGAGTCCGACCGAACGATGTCCGGAGACATCATAATCGGTCGGTTGGACTCTCAGAACCCGAATCGTACGGAAACGGTTCCGGAACTTAGTCGTCTGGAGCAGTTTCCTAACAGCATCGTAATCGGGCCCTTAGTGGACTATTATCTTCTTTTGGATCCACCTGTGTATTAATAGAATATGTTACCATTGATAGATCAGGGAAACCTGACATTCATCACAAGATAGATACATGCCAGTGGACTTCATCAAAGATTACATGCTTCAGGAACCATGGAGACTGTTACATCCGAATGAAAGGGATTATACCTTTACATTGTGCCCACTCAAATTACGTACAAGAATTGACTGTTCCTTAGTTCCTCCCTCAGTTTTACAATCGGTAACAGATGTATATATTGTCCCTTGTAGTGTATACAATCACGATCTCACAGATACGCACTTGGATATAGGTCTATCCCAATCCCCGAAGCCCCGTTGGAGACATTTCCTCCTATAAGACAAATCAAGAAAAACTTAAATTATGTTTACATGTTGAACAATGTTTAAAAGACAATGAACATTCAGCCCCTAATGCACATACACTTTGGGGCACAGGGAAAGCGGTAATAAGAGGCTTGATAATGAAAGACACAACACTTCATAAAAAACAAACAAACAACATTAGAATTGGTTTTGAAAAATAAATCTCTACCAGTACAATCAATATAAGCTTTATTTCGACAGCTCATGCCATAAAGCAAACAGCAAACAGCCGTACAATAAAGTTAATAAGATATAAAAAGCAGAATGCACAATTCATAAAACACATGCAAAAAGGATTCAGACAAATGCTCTGATGTGGGGAAACATGGACTTTGGAGCTTAGGAGCTGTTTGGAGTTTGTTGGACAACAGTCCCTTATGTAGATGTAAAAAGAGAGTACAAATATAGAGTGGAGTACAGAGAACAGTCCGTAACACATGCCACAGGGTTCTCACAGGTTCTCTGTTGGGGGGAAGCTGATCTGCACAGCTTTGGGGCTCCTGAGTGTTTGGCAGAGATCAGTCCCTCATACAGTGTCCACAAAAGTCAACCGGTGCAGATATTGAGGAAAGCAAAAATAAAATTGGTAACAACATTTGTGCCTTGGAAGGGCCCACCTGTCCTGATCAGTTCAAAACAGCAGTTCATCATGCAAAGCATTATTACAATAAAAGGTTTAAATTCGTAAAAATCGAGATACCAAAATACAAAACTATTAAAAAGATAACAATCAAGGTATTACAATGGTTAAAAAAGTGTTGCGAAAGTGGGGTGCCCGTCTAGCATTTATCTGGTTTATCGCCATAAAGGCCCTTGTGTAGTGTGGCTGCGTAGTTGGACTCAGCTGCTAAAGCAGTAAAATGCTGGTGCATCACCTCGACTAGTCAGAGTGTTTCAATTGGGACTAGTGCTTAATATCCAGGGCCAGTTATGTGCTTGGGACCATCCCACTACATTCTGTGATTCTTCTCTCTTGGGCCTTTTTCCTCGTAACCCACATGGGCCCCAAGAACTTAGCTACTGCGCAGGCAAAAAGAGTTCTGGTGTCTGATTTGAGGATACGCAAGGCATTCCGGTAGTTCTGTGTGCCCATTTACTGACAAATGGATTTTATCCATTTGGATCTTTGGTGCACATAGGCTGGGCATGCGAACAGCATGTGGGCAACAGACTCCACTGGTGCCTTGCATCCTGGGCAGTTGCTGGGGTTTGGTTCCTTGGTATGCCACTTAGCTGCTACTTCGTTGACAGGTAGGGTGCCCAGTCTAAATTGTATATAGAGCTTCCTATCCAACGGAACCTGGATTAGGTCGAGATAAGGTTCCAAAAGTATGACCTGTTTGTGCATTTGAAACTCTATGGTGAGTTTCTCCTGGTCAGGCCTGGTGGAGTCTTGTTAGGCGACCCACTCCCAGTAGTATTGCTTTACTGTATCTTTTTGGAGCAGGGGTGAGACTGGATGTTCCCACACTTCTCTGAGCCCTACGTCTGATGCAAGCTTCCTTACCTTTTTGATCCATCCCACCTTATTACGGGTATCCAAGCGGGCTACTCTGTCAGGGCTTCGGCATCTGGCCGGAGTTCCGGGGTCCTCGGAATTCTGACCTAAAACAACAAGGGACGGAGCTTGACAATGTTGCTTATGGGGTGTTGTCCCATATCTAGCAAGAGACGGGAGAGTGGGGTACTTTGGGGCAACATCACTAAAATCCTTAGGTATTTATTCTCTGATCTGCTGAGTTCAGATGTATTGTCAAAACCCCATAGTTCTGCCCCATACAAGGCTGAGCTAACTGCTTTTAGGTTGTAGACCTGCACAGTGGTGTACCATAGACCCCCGCAGCCCCTGCAGAGCGGGGGGGTACTTAAGCTCCAGGGGGCCCCCTCCGGACAGTGCTCTGGCCGGAGAGCTCCTGTTTGGGTCTGGAGGGGGCCCCTCCACGGAACTTGCAGGGGGGCCCTGTCAAGTTTCGTTATGCCACTGGACCTGCAGAGCAGCAGCAACAGGTCTGCTATGGGAGGAGCGGTGTTCTTCCCCTAATACCACTGTGACGCGCTTTGTGAGGTGGGGCTTCCAAGACATTTTATCGGAGAGTCTGACTCCTAAGTAGTCAAAGGTGTTAACTCCTTCCAAGGGGGACTTGGCTTTTGAGGTGTTTATTACCAAGCCCCTGGTGTTGCAAAAGAGTTTAAACCTGTTAAGTAGTAGATGAAGCCCGCCGGGGTTTCGGACACCAGCAGGGTATCGTCAGCAAATAAAAGGGTTACTACCTTTTCCCCACCTAGTGATGGGGCGTCAGCAGGCTTCTGTGATAAGAAACTCACCACACCATTCATATACAGGGAGAAAAGCGCGGGGGCCAGGACGCAGCCTTGGTGAACGCTCCTGCTGACTAGGATACGGTCTGTGAGTTGGCCCTGCGAACCCCATTTTATCCGTGCAAAGCTGTCTTCATGCAGACGGATGACCAAGTTAAGAATAAGTGGTGGGATACCCATGTCTGCGAGCACGTGCCATAGCGTCTGCCTGGGAACTAGGTCGCAGGTCGTCTTTATATCAATAAAGGCTAAATATAGACTGCCCTGGCTAAACACTACAACTTTCCAATGTAGGAGCAGGAGGCAAAATACCTGGTCGATGGTCCCTGTTTTTGCCCTAAAACCAGCCTGATATTGTGAAAGAATAGCGCTGTCTTCCACCCATTCCAGGATCTTAGAGAGGAGAGCTCTGCAAAAAATCTTTTGCAGTGCGTCTATCAAACTGATAGGCCTATAGTTGCAGGGCTCTCCTCTATCCCTATTTTTGAATATGGGGACTACCTCTGCCCCCTTCCAGGACCCAGGAACTGAGGCACCACTCGAAATGGCATTGGAAAGAAGTAGGACATAGCGAGCCCAGTTGGTGGTGTCAGAAAGAGATCCCCCGGAATGCGATCTGGCCTTGAGGCTTTGGACTGTACTATTTGATCGATGGAGCCCTTAATCTCGCTCAGGGTGAAGAAATTGCTTCTCGAGGGCTGAATGGGACTTACAACAGTCTCTTTCCGGAGCGGGTTGGCGGTTTCTGAATAGAGCTTGTGAAAGTGGTCATGCCAGACTTGTGCTGTAATATGGTTTGGGGGGGATTGGGCCCCTGCTGCATCACACCAAGTGAATAAGGACAAAAAGGCTTTACAATCTTTGTTGGCGCAAGCTTCCTTCAGTTGCTGCCAGTGGGACTCGTCCCACGCCCTTTTCGCTTGAAGCAGGGTTATCTTATACCGCCTTCGAGAGGCTCTAATTAGGTTGCTGTCTTTTGATTTTATTGTCACTGCTAAATGTGAGCGTTTGACTCTGCATTCCCTTGTATACCAAGAAGCTGATCCCCCATTTAGTTTACTGGCCCTTGAGTTGCTTCCGGGATTGGTAAAATAGGAACTTATTCGATCGAAAAGGCGGGAATGGAGTGAATCCACTTGAGCCATTCCTCCTGTGCTTTGAACAAAGGACTGTAATTCGAGTGGTTCTACCGCCAGATCTCACTGAGTGCCCTTAATCTTGTCTTCATGTAGGGCAACCTTCCGCCATTTTAGTCTGCGGCAATCGTTAGATGGAAAAACTTCCTTGTGAATACTCAAGGGTTGGGTTCCGTTGGGGAGGCTGCCTCCAAGTGGTTCATACTTAGGCAGAGTGGATTGTGGTCGCTGTCGGTAGTGATCCCCACAGTCATATCGACCACACTTCTCCATAACCTCAGATCTAGGAGAATGTAGTCGATGCGAGATGGGTTGCTTATCCTATTGAATGTGTTAGTGCCTAAGCTGTTTGATTGCGTTCTCCCGTTTGCAGCTCTTAGCCCATGTTCAAGGTTGAGGGCGTTTATCTGGAGCGCCAGCTGCGTCCATTTCTTTATTGGTGGGAGATCTAGGGGAGGAACAGCCCACTTCAGGTCATCTTCACAGGTCCCCATAATGTCCTCTTTATCAAGTGGTTTGAATGTGGTGTTGAAGTCACCTGCTATTATTAATCTTGACTGCGGGGGGCTTTTGTCTAGTAGCTTCTCTAATTGTGTAAGTGTTGTGGAAGGTCTACCCCCTCTGGTCCCTCTCACTTATATATTAAATAACTCAATGGGTTTCCCCAGCGCGCCCTCAATGCGGATCCCCAAGATGTCAGGGCTACCAGTGACTAGGGGGGTGATTTGGCCTCCCAATGCGATCTTAACCCATATTATCAGTCCCTCTGCCGGGCATCCTATCCCCCTGGTTGTTGCTGAGGAGCAGTAGCAGGCATACCATGGTTTGTAAAGAGGAGCAAGGCTCCAGGTCTCCTGGAAAATGCATATGTTGAACCCTTTAGCTGGCAATTGGGTTCTGGGCTGGGATAAAGTACGTCGCCCGAGATGGCTAGGGGGCCGCTAGTGTGTGCCTGGGTCTGTGATTTAAACTAGTGCCTGCCCCCATTGTTATTCGCTGCTACACACCCTTGTGTATCTTGCCCCCTGCCTGTCACCCTCTCATACTTTGGTAACTGAGTGTCCCCATGGCCCACATTCACAATGGGTTTTACGAAGCGGGTTGGCGTGTCCCTAGCCTGTTGAACGCTGCCAGTCGCCCTCTCATAATTAGGTAGCTGGGTGTCCCCTGAAACCGCACTCACAATGGATTTTATGGAGTGGGTAGGGGTATCCCTAGCCTGTTGATGGACCTTCCCCAAGAGTCAGCCAATGCCCCTCAGGTTTGAGCTGCAAGAGAACCTATCAGTTGTGGAAGGAAAGTATGTTCTTTGCCGAAGTGAGGGGATGTGGCGTTTGAGTTGAATGAGAGATGAGTCTGGGGGCAGCTTCAGAACTCTAAGGCTAAAAGGTTTTCGGCTAGTTCTTCCCCTTTGAGGGTTAGTTTGATGCAATCTGTAAGCTGACCAGAGACTGGGCATCTTCTTGCCCTTACAATGTCATCACGGATCGCAGAACGTCAGCCCCTGACATGCCGGATCCAGTGGATCGCTTTATTTGTCATTGAGTCTTCTCCCTCAAACCTCTTCCTCCCTTCAAGTTTGCGAACATTTAACATGTCATTTTTCCGGGCAGGCAACAGTGTGGGGGGACTAGTGATGGTGTCTGCGTCCTGCCTTGGCTTGTGGGAACACTCCCCGATGCGTGATGTTACTTGTTTCCCCAAAGTAGTTATGGTGAAACCTCCCTGCCATGAAGTTTGTTGGAGGATTAATTTTGGGGTCCTTATTTCCAGCCAACACATAGGTTTTAGAGTTAGCAGTGGGCTGGGATTGAGAGCACCTATATGAAGGGGGAACCCTTTTTGGCATACAGGTCGAATGTGGAAATGGGGGAGCATGGCAGGGTTGGCTAGGTAATCTTGGGGCAGGCTCAGCGAAGGGAAGAGATCGTGGGCCATTGTCCAATTATTGTTTCACTAGCCCTGTGAGGTCATTAATCATAGACGTCATAACCCCCACTTCAGCCCGTAGGTCACTAATGAGCTGGGAGGTACACTGGACCCAGTGGGGGAGGTTTGGTGCTAGTTTGTGTAACGCCTCTGGTGGCTGGTGAGTGGTATCATCCGTTGAGTCGTCTTTTAAGTCTGATAGGGGAGTAACACATTTGCTGCATAGAAGCACTGGGTCAGGCTGGCTCGGGGAGTGGATGTCAGTGAGGGTAGCATGGACTCTCACAGTGTGTGTGTGTGTGTGTTACGACTCCCTTTTCACTGGGGGGTGCACCCTTGTTTTTGGGTCTTTTGAATATGTCCGGAATGACTGGCAAGCTTCTTGGGCTAGTGATGCTGGGTGGATCTGGCTGGTCACAGTGCATGTTGTAGAACATTGGGAAGTGGGTGGTACAGTATCTAAGATGTCTACACATTCTTCTAGCAGGCAGTCGATAAGATCTACAATACAGTTGCTACCTGCATGTTTTCCCGATTTCTTGGCTTTTTTCCCCTTTCCCATTGCCCCGCCTCCCGTGCTGTCCACTGCTTTCCTTTTCCCCATCACTTATTGTAGTTCGGTCTAATAATGAGCTGTGGGAGGGTGTGGGTACACTGCTTTGGCTAAGTGGCTACCAGTACTACCAATGCTTGCAAATGGGGCAGTAATAGAAGGCAGTAAGCCAAAGGAATCAAGGGGTGGCCGGCAGTCCTTACGCCGCACATGGTAGCAAGTTGCATAGAGGCACGGGGCGAGTAAAGGCGTGGCTTCAGAGTGACTGGTCTGTGGGACTTTAGACCAAAGCCCAAATAGGACAAAGGAAGAGTGACAGTACCTCGTGCACCAACAGCTGAGCCAGAGGGCCTCCAAAGGACAAGAGGCAATAACTGTGCAGGTCACGAGATGCACCCTGGGACTTGTGATCCCACCAGGGTATGAGCAGGCTTGTCCGCAGTCTAGCAGAGCGACGGTTGTACCCTGGGGCAAGGGTCCCACTAGGGTGAGGGAGAGAGGGGAAGATGAGATTAGAGCCCCCCGCAAGGCCCCTACAAATCCAGCGGCGTGGGCACGTCCTTTTTAGAGGTTGGGTGACAGCAGTTCTCAGGGACAAAATATCAGCGGGATGAGCCAGCCTCTTCCGGGCTATGAAGGGCTCGGACGGGCCCGCCCTTGGCCCAGGCTTTGTCAGAGCGCGTCCCGCGCCGCGGGGACTTTGGAGTGCTTATATGCGCCTCCAGGCACTGGAGAGATGATGCAGCTGGTGCGGTGGAGCCTGGGGGCTGTGGTCCATGCTCCGGCTTGGTAATTGCGCACCCCGCACAGCGTGGCCTTTGGCATGCTTATATGCCCCTCCAGGCGCGGGAGAAATGATGCGGCTGATGCGGTGGAGCCTGGGGGCTGTGCTCTGTGCCCTGGCTCTGTAATTGCACATCCCATGCAGCGGGGCCTTTGGTATGCTTATATGCGCCTCCAGGCACGGGAGAGATGATGCAGCTGGTGCGGTGGAGCATGGGGGCTGTGGCCCATGCCACGGCTCGGTAATTGCGTGTCCCGCACAGCCTGGCCTTTGGCGTCCTTATATGCGCCTCCAGGCATGGGAGAGATGATGCGGCTGGTGCAGTGGAGCCTGGGGGCTGTGGTCCGTGCCTCGGCTCTGTAATTGCGCGTCTCTTACAGCTACTTACTCGCAACCAGAGTCTCCAGAAATATTGAGAAAGTTACTATCTACATAATTCCCTCCTAACAATCTTTGGGCATCATTACGATGGCGGGCCCGTCCGCAAGAGGTGCGGCGGTCCCGCTGTGCCTATTAGGATGCGACCGCCACCATGGCGGTCGCATCCTGTATATTCAAAATTGTGGCGGGTGCCACAATGTTGAAAGGGCATGTTGTGCATTTGCATGCACAACGTGACAGGCACCGCACGGTGCCTGCCACCTTGTGCATGCAAATGTCGGAGGGTACCATGGGTACCCCCCCAAGTGCAGCACCCACCCCCCCCAACCACCTGGGGGCCCGCAACGGGCCCCCAAAGGCATTCTCCGCATGCCTTTCCATGGCGGAGTCTCCGCCATGGAAAGGCATGAGACCGCCATCATCATAATATGGATAGCGGTGCCTGCAAGGCACCACCACCATACTGCAGGCCTTTTCCGCCCGGTGGGCAATCGGGCGGATTGCTTACCGGCGGAAAACTGGCAGATGGTCTTTCCGTCCGCCTGGGTCCCCACCGCCATCGTAATATGGCGGGGGAAATGTTAGGCGGGCGGACAAAAATGGCGGGTGGATCTCCACCGCCATACGGGCGGTGGCGATCCACCCGCCATCATAATGACCCCCTTTATATGTCTTATGCGGAGAAATGTTTATTCCATATTCATCAGTGACACTATGAACGTAGGAAAAAAGCTGGGAGAATACTAGCTTATTAATTACGCCAACAAGAATCATCTAGAGTAATACCCGCTATTAAAAATTCTAGAGGAGAATTACTCACTCATCCTTCTGAAATCTTGTTACAATTTCAGAATTATTATGAAGCAATTTACACAGCAATTACCTGTTTGGATCAGAAAGAGAAAGATACCTATTTTGTAAAACTTAATCTCCCTAAACTAACACAAGAACAAAGTGAAGATTAGAAGGAAAAATCACAATAGATGAAATAGTTAAGGCAATTGACTGTTCAGCTACTGGTAAGAACCTGGGGAAGATGGATTTCCCATTGAATTCAATAAAATTGCCAAAAAATACTCTGTTCCATCTTAAGATATGTCTTCAACAAAGCATTACGATTGAGGCATTTATCTCCTGATTTCTTACGAGCTTGCATAACGGCAATCCCCAAACACGGTAAAGACCCTTTAGAATGTTCAAGCTATAGGCCGATCTCACTAATAAACTTAGATGTTAAAATTTTAGCCAAAGTCTTAGCCTAGCATCTTAACTCGGTCATTACTTCTCTTATCCATCCATCTTAGGTTGGCTTTGTTCCAGGTCGATCCTCTACCAATCACCTATGCACTATTTCACACTTATTATGGCAATTATGTAACAATGCTGAGGAGAAAGTCCTCCTTTCCTTGGATGCGGAAAAAGCTTTGGATAGAGTATCAATCAATAAATCAATCAGGGTGTTTAAAGCGCGCTACTCACCCGTGAGGGTCTCAAAGCGCTGGGGGGGGGGGGGGTGCACAGATCTGTTCAGCCGAAGAGCCAGGTCTTGAGGGTCTTCTTGAAGGTGGTTAGGGAGGGGGGAGTCTGATGTCTGCCGGTAGTTCGTTCCAGGTCTTGGCTGCAATGAGAGAATGATCTTCCGCCTGCTCTGGCTCTGTGGATGCGTGGGATTTTGGCCAATGCGAGGTTGGAGGACCGGAGGTGTAGTGAGGTTATGGTTTCACTGCGTACATTGCTAAGTTAGCATAAGTTAGTATAAGCTTGGCTGCCATGTTGCCGCATTTGCACACGTCACTACATACATTTGTTTTGCACAAAGCCTCTACTTGTGTTCGCTCACATGAGAACCGTCTACCTTTCACTTCTCAATGTACTCCGTTAATCTGCTGTTGGTCAATCCCACGCATGTTAGACATAACACTGCCACAGCTGCACTACTGAAAATTGAGTGATTTTAATATGGCATGGCATGCAGGTTAGGCACTTGGAGAAAATCATTCCAAAAAGAAGAGCTGTGCTTGTTCGGAGATGTAAACCTTTGCATATAAACCAGGAGGTATGGGGTCGCCCTGACAAAGCTCAGAGGTCTTCTATAATTATTATAAACTAGTTCCTAGCACGGGGAGGGTGGCAAGGCGCAGTAGGCCTTTCTCCCACTAGCTTTATATAATGCTATCCCCGTTCATATTTTATGGAATTGTAACAATGCTCACAATATTGAGTTTATGCATTTTGCTGCTAGTATTGGCTCGTGTACTGCATTATAGAGCACGTTAGTTAAAATAAACATTTTAAACTATACTGTGTCTCTGATTACTTACGTTGTGGACAAGTATGAGTGAGTTGGCGAAAGAGTGTTCTTGCTCCCGCGGTTACTGAGAAAGTATGAGTTACATGTTCTAGGATGTCTAATCATTGGTAGCTTCGCTGTAGTACGGAGAACGAATGAGACACTATAGCTAGTCAGATAGGGGTTCCGGGGACTAAGGTGGGTTGTTGGTACACCACTATACACCGAGGTCCTGGTTTCCTGCTTGTAGTTCTGTATATGTGCAGAATCCCTGCAACATGACGCCCAACGTTTGGTCTGGCTCTTTTCTGCGAGACGCTTGAGTAGTGCTTGTGCTTGTCCACAATCCCCTCGCTTCTGTTTCCGGAAACAGATGTGACGGTGTAGCCTCCTATATTGATGTTTTTATAGGTTTTTTCAAGCTTGATATTGTTAAAAGGTGTTTACTTTTCATAGCTACCCTTTATTGCGCTGCCACGCATTAGGTTGTTATAGGTTCTTTGTCTTCATGGCTGAAATAGATATACCAGCGCATAGTCGCGTGGCGCTCCATGGACATTTGACAGCATTTGGAGTACCTGACGTGGGTGTCGATCTTATCTTTGTGGTGGAAGCTGATCCGACACAACACTATGAAGTGTTTTATTCGTGGGTCACTTTCCCGGCAGTGAATGGGGACGATGATTTGTTCCATACTTACACTGCTACGGATCTTCCTCACAATTATCGGCCTTATACAAATCTTGAAGTTCCGTTATCGGCGTGGCAACACCATATTTGGTTTAAGGCGCCCTCCCCCACCCACTGACTCTGATCCGTTTGAGCCCTTTATCTATTGATGGGGCTACTTGGCCGGTTTTGGCTGGGTACACCCCACACCCACGTTATCTGACAGTTCGAGTGGATGAACTCCGCGTAATGCACACCTCTTTGATACGGGTGCACAGAGCTGTTGTACGATATGTTATGCGCAACGTCCAGGTGGGTCCACCTAGGGTTGCAGCGCAACCAGCTGGACCTGGCGGAGTCTCTATCAGTCCCGTTATGGTTAATTCAGTAATGGGCAAGCGTCCTCAGAATAAGGATGATTTACCTTATTGGCTTGCTGAAAAATGTGACCAACTGGAGGCTGTATTTCCAAATACCTCTCCTGTGGAAAAACACAGGATTTTGACTATTAGTTTGCAGAAAGACTTAATTCCCGAAGTAACCGATTGTAACAATTGGGGAAAGGTGTTTGTGGCAGTATATGCTAAGTGTTTCGGCACTCCCTCTATGACCGTACTCCCCTCCGTGATTAAGCGTGTTCAAGATGAGCATGGCCCAGAAGCGGCTGTTGAATTGGGGATGAGATTGCTAGGGGTGTTCGATGTAGTTGCTGATCTGATCCTTGCTAATGTTAAGGGAAATGCAGTGAACTTTCAAGTAGCTAATGCTTTGGCTCCGGTCCCAGAACCGGACAGGCCACGCGAACTACTGAAAATTATTGCACAGGCTTATAAGACAATTGGCCGCAATAGTTTGGGTGTTAAGCCTTTTGCTAAAACACCAGCTCAATCGCAAACACAACAAAAGTCTCAGTCTGAGAAAGACGAGCGTCCAATCTTTACTAAAAAGAATTGGAGATCTAAAAAACAGGGTAAGCAACAACAGAAACAGGGGTCGCATGCCACATCACCGGCACCCGAGTCTTCTGAGCGCACTTATGATCTGCGCAACCGCGCGAGAATTAGGTCTCCTGACAGATTTCAGGTCCCTGATCAGTGTTCTCCTCGTTCTTTACAGGAAACATCGGGCTCACAAGCCGGTGGAGGGGAACGCCAGGACCGCGGCAGAGGTCGAGGTGGCCCACAGGGACGTGATCAACCTCGTCAGGCTGACGGCAAGTGGAAACAAGAAGGTTTTCCTCGTCAGCGCCCACTGTTTCAGAAAAAGAAAGTTGCAGCATTAACAGCTAGATATGCCACAGACGGTGAGGACCCGGCTCCAGATTTTAACTTGGGCAGTAACGCTGCTCGACAGCTGCGTCCATTTCTGGAGGCGACAGCAACTGAGACTTTTATTACAGTCGAAACAGCTGACACTCGAGTGGCTCCCCCTGACAGACTATATGACATAGTTCTTTTAATTGAAGGTGACATACAAAGAGTTATTAAAGGGATTTTTTGGGAAAATCTAACCTCTTCTTACGACATTTTGTTGGCGGAGGCTGATTGGCCCCCACCTTTTGTTCTTGCTGCTCCGATGGGGGAGGAGGTGATTCTTTCGAGTTTTTCACGTTATGTCTACAAGGAGCATTCGAGGTCTCCTACAGAAGAGTGGGCTTTGGTGATTGTGCCAGCTCTGTACCGTACACATGTGGGCTGGGATAAAGATTCACCGCCCCATGAGATACCATTGTGGTCTTTGCCTCAGCCACAACCCCAATATCCCCTCCGGCGGGAAGCAAAAGGTCCAGTTTCTGAGATTCTGACACAGTTAGAATATCAAGGAGTGATTGAGACATGTGTGTCACCGATGAATAACCCTCTTTTTACCGTTACCAAGCCCGATGGGTTCAAACGCATAGTTTTGGATTATCGAAATTTGAACTCTCATTGTCGTACTTTTGCGGCACAGAATACCCATAGTTCTGCCCTGGTAGACAGTCTTGTTCGTAAAAAATATAAGACCACACTAGACATTTCCAATGGCTTTTTTAGTCACAATCTATCTCCGGCAAGCAGTCAATGGACCGCTTTTACCGCCGGTGGTAAACAAAAACAATTTAGGCGTTTAGCTATGGGCTACAAAAACAGCCCCGGTGTTTTCGCCGCCCGTGTTGTCTCTTTGTTAGACAGCATAGACCCAGATGCGTACTCGTACGTTGATGATATTTATCTCACGGACGACGAATTATGGCCGCATCTATGCCGAGTCGACCGCATCATCATTTTATTTTCGGACTACGGTTACAAATTTAACTTTGCTAAATCACACATTGCAGAGTACACAGTGTTGTTCTTGGGCTGTGAGCTCAACAATGAAGGTAGAGGCTTGGCGCCTCACTTCCTGGAGAAATGCGCACGTTTGCGACCTCCAACGACCCTGAAAAAACGACAATCTTTACTGGGATTCCTAAACTTCGGACGTACTTACATTCCCGAATATGCCCAGCGTATCAAGCCTCTTTATGCCTTGATACAACCAACATTTTCAAAAGCCTGCTGGCTTCCGGAACATTCAGCTATCCTGCAATCTTTGCAGTCTGATCTTCTTAAATCTAAATACTTATTAACACGTGATAACCACACAAACCTGGTGATAAGAATTGTGCCAGGCGCAGTGGGTTTCACTTACTTAACATTTTATGAAGGTGACACAGTACCTATTGCTTACAAATCACATTTATACACTTCTGCCGAGATGCGATTTTCCATTGTGGAAAAAGTTTTACCAGGGGGCAGATGGCGATCCTGAAGGAATGCGCACTGGCACAGGGGAAACACATTTTAATGGTGACACCATACCCTGCGCTTGAAGCAGTGACAAAGGCAAGAGTACCAAACTCAAAGGCATTGCATCCACGTTGGATACAGTGGGCTACTTCTTTGACGTCTCCGGATGTCACCTTTATCTTTGACTTCTCGCTCCAGACACAGGAGTTCTTGCAGTATGAATTTGTTCATCCTCCTCCTCTGTCTATGCGCCCACTTGAGGAGTACGAATGCATTATTTACACCGATGGTTCAGCACAACCGGCTACGGGTTCTAAGCATGCGTATTCGACGGCCTGTGCAATTGTGGCGGGTACCATGAGGAACGGTGAGTTTAAGTCCAGTGTTGTGCTTTTTCAGGCACTAGGAGACTGTACCGCCCAATTGGCAGAGCTGCGCGCTTTACTGCTAGCATTAGAGTTTGCAGATCCTAATGTGAATACTCTCATTGTGGGTGATTCTTATTACTGTGTTCAGTCTTACAATGACAACTTATTCTTTTGGTCTCAGAATGACTATTGTGATTCCAAGGGCAGCGCAATTAAGCATAAAATGCTTTGGGTTCGAGTGGCAGATCTTAAACAACGTCTGCCACTCACACATGTTATACATACTCTTGGCCACCAATGTGTGGGAACACACGCGGTCGGCAATAGTTTGGCAGATGAAGCAGCCAAATCAGCAGTAGCCACGTGTTCAGTTGCAGCCGTTACAAGATCCATGACTCAGATTGATAATGAAATTTTGGCAGCAATTGCTGCGACTGAGAAGGATGGTAATTACCCTCAAGGGTTCCCTTCAAAGTACTCTTACCATTTAAGTCCCGATAACGTTCCTTATGTAAGAATAAATAACGTTGGAGACAGGTTAATTCCCAACGCGGACCGCAGACTTTCTTTGATAACAGCCGCACACGAAGGCATGGCTTCGGCGCATGCTGGAGTGTCTGTGACGGTTTCTATTTTGCAGCAACGTTACTGGTGGCGCAGTTTATATAAACAGACCCGGAATGATGTACTTTCGTGTGACATTTGTCAACAGATTAAGCCCTCTACGGTCATTAGTCCACCTCTGACACAGCTCTGCATTTCTAATAGACCTTTTGGCTGTGTGTATCTTGATCACTGTGGTCCATTTTCTTCAGATACTGCTTATAAGTATATCTTAGTTGCAGTTATTCGTGCACACGCTTTGTGTGGGTTTGGCCACAACGCAGTGATGACGCTCGAAATGTCATCAGGGATTTGCGTGTCTTCGTGGGAATTTTTGCATGTGGCACCTTCCATTCTGACCAGGGTCCAGCTTTCGCCTCTAAGGCGTACAAGGATGCTATGATGTTTTTGGGGGTGCAGGTGAAATATTCGTCTCCATACAGGCCTGAGGGCAATTCGATTGTGGAGCGAATGAACCGTGACTTAAAGCAATCCTTGACAGCTAGAGTCTTAGGTACTGGCAGGAACTGGCTAGCCCACTTGTATGGCATGCAACATGCACTTAACAACCTCCCTAGAAGATCTCTGGGTGGGCGGACCCCGTCCAAAATGCTCTTTGGCATAAAAATGTTTGTTCCAGACCTTGATGGTCTAGACATGGCGGCGGCAGCTGCAACCTTTGACGAAGATAATCATTCTACTATGTTACAGGACTTACAAGAGGCCCGTGACAGTCTTGCAAAAGACCATTTACCCTCTGCCACTGATGCTGCACTGCAGATTCCAGTAGTTGGCTAGCTACCTAAAATTGGAGATCTGGTCCGAGAGAAGGTGGAGAACAAAAAATAATTTGGCCCCTCTTATCTTGCACCGGATCCAGTGCTTGGCATGAAGGGTACTCGTACAGTCATCTTACCACCACTTCCTGGCCGCAAAGACATTGTCAGTGGACAATGTCGAGCTACAACATCTGGCCAATTCTGAATAGCATAACACCTGCTGCATCATGTCCAGCACTTTCAAGGAATCATGTGTTTGGCGCATCTGACTCCGCACATAATGACACTGCCATCGAGATGGACTCTGTTGCTAATCCCTTACTAATCCCCCCAGCTTCCACCTGCGTTGAGAACACTGAATATGCTTATCCAATAAGTGAGTCTTTACGGGGTTTGCAGACAACTACACTCAACCAGTCACGTTTTTCCTTTGACACGACTTCTGTCTCATCATCTGGCCCTACTAAATTCAGTATTTTTTTCTCGTGGTTTAAACAGACATTTGGTCCCTCCTTGGACATACATCTGATTGATGCTGATCCTGATTTTCCTGTTCATGTCCATTGGTATTGTGACAGTTTTTTTCTTACTCATCAATGGACACTACTTGCCAGAATGCTCTGCTGTTCAGTTGGTAACTGGAACTTTGGCTCCCCACTCGTCTTCTCACATCATAAAACAGGACCAGACTTTTGTCAACATCTCCGCCTTTCCAGTGGCTGATGGCATTGTTTGGGATGCAGTGGATTTCCAAATTCATGGTACGACTGAGATTATTAATGACCAAATGTACTTCGTGTATCAATGGGTGATGTGGTGAAACAGAACATACGTTCAGATGATTGGGATGTGCAAGCAATACAGTCTTTGTTTTCAGATTTGAAGTATTCTGCTGCCTTTGATGCTGAAGATTTGTATTTAAATACTGCAAATTATGCCGATTTATATTGTTACCAGCATTTTGGACATCACTACCTGCATAAAGCTAATGCCTTTAGGGATGTTTTTAATTACACACAATGGGAACATTGCCCCGCTCCATTAGAGGGTAGCTCCAAATCCCTATTAAAAAAGTTTACGGATTTTACAGATTTTGACCGATCCAATCCGGCGTCCTTTTATTTTAAATTAAACATTACATCGACTTCCAAGGTAATGTTAACCCACACTAAATTACTATATTCTGAATCGTTTATTAATACATTGTCAGTTGGAGACTATGAACATTGGAAGGCCACCGTTGATTTAAAATCTATGTGGGGTTCCAGATCCTGGCAAGTTCGTGGCACTGAAGCTTTACATCACGCGTGCCTCATCCCAACTCAAATTCTGTTTTTAAATGATTCTATTTATCAAACTACCTGTTTTGGTTTAGCCACTACAAAACAGCTGAATGTCCCTAACATTCCTAACTTGGCTCTATATCAGAACTGGAGCATGCATACTGATTATTCCATTGAGGAACTACAAGCCTTTTTTTCAGAATGATACATTTAATGTCTCAAGTTTAGACCCACTGGGATGGTTAGTTTGGCAGACGACTGCTGATGCTTGCCAATTACGTTTCCTTAACACAATCCCTGGCTATAAACAAGATAGACTTGATCCACGTTTTGCAGACACACATTCAGTTACCACGTATTCTGTGGGAAAATTGTGTCAAAATTGGTTACAACACTCATCCTTATCGTCAATAAAAAAACACTTATCACTGTTATCCAGTAATGTTGATTTAACCGATGTTATCAAGGGCCCCTCTGGTCCTAGAACTAAAAGATTTATTTACGCAGCATACAATGAAATCTGGAAGCTTTCTCAAATTGAAGCTGCAACACGCCTGAGGGAAATAGATCAGGCTAATCTAGAAAAGGTGCTTGCTGTTGTTGACAATAGTATTAACACACTGTCTTCCCGCATTTACACGCTGGATAATATTGTCTCGTCTGTTGTTGATATTGTACAAGAAGATGTATCTGTGTTGTATCATGGTCAAAATCAATTATGTTCAGTCATGCAACTTGCATGGACTTTGCAAACACTGAAAACGGGAAAAGTGCCATGGGATTTTTTGAACGCGACTGCTTTGTTTTTACCTTTTAATTTGACTGATACACAACAGTTTATGTCCATGAAAGATGCCACTTACACACTATTACATATTGAGAAATTAGATCCTTTACCCTTCTCCGTGGCCAAAACTAACTCAGGTGTTTGGCTCATCCACGGGGTTATTGGGTTGCCATTCCCTTTGTTTCAATTTAGCTCCTGCATGAAACACTACCCAATAGGTCGCTATGAACCCCTGGGCAGTGCTTTCCTGCATGAAGTCTGGTTGTTACCTTTTACATACAGATGTTTGCGAGAGGACAAAGAGGTATACCTTACAGGGGAATCTTGTGACTCTACATTAGGTCGTTCCCTTGTCTGTAAAAACATACAGCTACACGGGGCTTGTAGTGTTACCGCACCGAATCTTGCGTGCGTTTTAAAGAGTATTCCGGTACCAGCTATAAAACCCACTTTCACCCTGCTTGCGAACGGTGGCTATCTTCTTTTAAATAATGAGGCATGTTGCGGTTTGCTGGCTGGCATACCGTACATTGTAACAGTTTTCACAGTGTTTGGTTTGCTGTAAAAATTTGCTTTTCCCGCCCCCCCTTGGGAAGCTCGATACCTCGATTTGGCCTTGCATCCCGACTTTGAAAGTAGACTTCAATAAGTTGAGCAGAATAAAAGCGCTATTATTCCAACAGGAGGTCCCGCTCACTTCTGCGCGCGAGACTTTCGTCTTGCAGATAGCAAGTACAAATTCCAAAATCCAAGCCCTTTTGAATACCAATATCCCACTACATTTTGGTGAATTAATTCATCGTATCTTCAATGCGTCTGATACACATGGCCTGGTGCATTTTATTAAAGTTGTGGGCTCTGGCCTTGTAACTTCTTTTCAGACTATATTTGGTGTAATACCAGCCTTTATTCATTCAATTTTTTCCAGCGTCTTTGGGGGATTACCTCAGTTGGTTACCATAACCGCTGGTGTCCTTCTATTAATTTGCCTGCTACGCAATGGCTGCACCTCTTGTGGTTCAACACCACCCGGATCGGCTACAAATGCTCCATGACTGTATGCTCGATGCTATGGCACACTGCCACTGGCCACACTCAGCGTGGCTTATAGACTGTCTTTCCGCTTTGCGTACTACAATTGCGTGCAACCCGTCTTTTCATGCTTGGAATGTTCCTTTGAATGGGCACTAGATCTCTGCCTCTCCAATACGTCATGTCCCGACCCAGATTACGACCTGTTGATGAGTCCCTTAGTGACACATGAGCAAGAATGCTCCGGGGTTGGTTTTATGGCCTGCGCGGCTGCGCTTGGAGTGTTGGCACAATGGGATATTGTGCGGCGGCGCAGGATTTCCTACAACGTAGCTACATTGAATATCACGCAAGTTGTCCCACGATGGTGCTAGAAGTACCCACCTGTGAAGAACATGAATGCTCTTTTGCTTGCTAAATTGGATGGCATCTCTCTTTTCTACCGATGACAATGATTTCCTGTTGGAAGCCGTTGCAGTTTACTGCTCATACACTCTGATGGATTAAAAAGGCTGGCGCTAATCTTTGCCTATTTTTTTATATGACATATATTTTTTTTGTTTTTTTTGTTTTGGCACCTATTTACACGTCCCCAAAATGTTTTTGTTTTTGGCATTTTTTTTTTCTCTCATCTCTCTAAATTCGATGGACTATAGCCGCTATTGAACTCTGCTCGTGCTTACCGAACTCTGTGTTTGTCCTATGACTCCATGCGATGGACTTACCAAGGGGAGAGTGTAGTGAGGTTATGGTTTCACTGCGTACATAGGTAAGTTAGCATAAGTTAGTATAAGCTTGGCTGCCATGTTGCCGCATTTGCACACGTTACTACATACATTTGTTTTGCACAAAGCCTCTGCTTGTGCTCGCTCACATGAGAACCGTCTACCTTTCACTTCTCTTGCTTTACTCTGAGGCTCTGTATGCACAGCATGCTCAAGGTTAATAAACAATGTACTCCGTTAATCTGCTGTTGGTCAATCCCACGCATGTTAGACATAACACTGCCACAGCTGCACTACTGAAAATCGAGTGCTTTTAATATGGCATGGCATGCAGGTTAGGCACTTGGAGAAAATCATTCCAAAGAAGAAGAGCTGTGCTTGTTCGGAGATGTAAACCTTTGCATCTAAACCTGGAGGTATGGGGTCCCCCTGACAAAGCCCAGAGGTCTTCTCTTATTATTATAAACTAGTTCCTAGCACGGGGAGGGTGGCAAGGCACAGTAGGCCTTTCTTCCACTAGCTTTATATAATGCTATCCCCGTTCATATTTTATGGTATTGTAACAATGCTCACTATATTGAGTTTATGCATTTTGCTGTTAGTATTGGCACGTGTACTGCATTATAGAGGTATTGGGGTCCGGTGTTGTGCAGGCATTTCTAGGCGTGAGTGATGACTTTGAAGGTGACTCTCTTCTCCATGGGGAGCCAGTGGAGTCTCCGTAGGTGTTGGCTGATGTGTTCGTTGCGGGGGATGCTGAGGACCAGTCTGGCCGTGGTGTTCTGAATCGTCTGGAGCTTGCGGAGCAGGGCCTTGTTTATGCCAGCATAGAGCGCATTTCCGTAGTCCAGTCTGCTGGTGATGAGTGCGTGAGTTACTGTCTTCCTTGAATCAGGAGGGATCCATTTGAAAGTCTTGCGGAGGAGGCGGATGGTGTTGAAGCAGCTAGAGGAGACGGTGTTGACCTGTGGGTGCATGGTGAGCAATGAGTTGAGTACAAGGCTGAGGTTTTTGGCGTGGTCTGTGGGTGTGGGTGGGCTTCCGAAGGCGGTGGGCCACCAGGTGTTGTCCCAAGCTGAAGGGGGGGTTCCAAGGATGAGGACTTCTGTCTTCTCGGTGTTGAGTTTGAGGCAGCTGTAGGTCATCCAGATTGCGTCGTCTTGCATACCTTTCTGGAAGCTGAGTTTTGCGGTGGTAGGATCTCTGGTGAGGGAGAGGATGAGCTGGGTGTCGTCGGCGTAGGATACGATGTTGAGGCCGTGTTTTCGGACGATGGTTGCGATGGGGCCATGTAGATATTGAAGAGGGTCGGGCTCAGAGATTAACCCTGTGGGACTCCGCAGGTGATGTTCGTGGGGGCGGAGTGGAAGGGTGGTAGTCTGATCCTTTGGGTTCTTCCGGTGAGGAACGATCGGATCCAGTCCAGGGCTGTGCCTTGTATGCCGGCGTCATGTAGTCTGGTTACTAGTGTGCGGTGAGAGACGGTGTCGAAGGCCGCTGACAGGTCGAGTAGGATGAGGGACACGGGGTGGCCTTGGTCCAGGAGAGTGCGGATGTTGTCTGTGGCAGCGATTAGGGCAGTCTCTGTGCTGTGGTTGCTTCGGAATCCAGATTGGGATGGATCGAGGACGGCGTTCTCTTTGATGAAACGTGTTAACTCCCTGTTGACTTTTTTCTCTGCCACTTTGGCCACGAAGGGGAGGAACGAGATGGGCCGGTAGTTTTTGAGGTCGGTGGGGTCAGCCGTGGACTTCTTGAGCAGGGGCCTGACTTCTGCTTGCTTCCAGTTGTCTGGGAAGGTGCCTGTTTCGAGGGTGGTGTTAATGGTGCGTTGTAGTTTGGGTGCGATGGTGTCCGTGGCTCTGTGGTAAATGTGCGGGGGCAGGGGTCGGTGGGCGAACCCGAGTGGATGCCTTTAATGGTAGCGGCGGTGTCATCGGTTGTGATCAGTGTCCATTTGGAGATGGTGGGCTGGCTGGTGCTTGTGGGAGGCGGGGGCTGGGTGTGGCATCTTGTGGGTGGTCAGGGAAGTTGAGGTAGAGTGCTTTGATCTTGAGGTGGAAGTAGGTTCCAAGCTTGTCGCAGAGGTCTTGGGACAGTGTGATGTCTGTGGCTTCGCTGCGTGGGTTTGTGAATTCCTGAATAACACTGAAGAGTTCCTTGGAGTTGGTGGAGTTGGCGGTGATTTTGTTGTGGATGAAGTTCCTCTTGGTGGTTCTGATTTGGTTGTGGTAGTCCGTCATGGCGTCCTTGTGGCTGGAGTAGTTTTCTGTTGTCTTGGTGTTCCTCCAGTTCTTCTCCAGGCATCTGCAGATGCGTCTGGCTTTTTGGAGATCGGTGGTGAACCAGGCGGCTTTTCTAGGGTGCTGTTTGCCGGGGTTGCGTAGCGGGGTGAGTTTGTCTGCGCAGTTGGAGATCTATGTGTGAAATCCTCTGGCTGAGGTCTTTGCGTCGGGTGTCCAGGTGTGTTTGTCTCGTGTGAGGGTTGAGTATAGCTGCTCTTTAGTCACCTTGCTCCAGTTCCTTCTTGGTGGGCGGGGGGCTGGTTTTGGCGCCTTGGGTTTGTCGACGATGAAGTGCACGAAATGGTGGTCGGTCCATGGTGGCTACGTTGTGTGGCTGAAATAGACGCTGTTTCCTGCAGAGAAGATGGGGTCGAGAGTGTGTCCAGCTCTGTGGGTAGGAGAGGTGACGAGTTGGTTGAGTCCGATGTTAGCGAGGTCGTCGCGGATGGTGGTGGAGTTGGGGTTGCTGAGGTTGTCGAGGTCTCTGATGAGTATGTAGTTCATTGATGCTATGGCATGGGGTGCGATGAAATCGGTGATGGTGGTGGCGAAGGGTGTTCGGGGGCTGGGGGGTCTGTAGATGAGGGTTCCACAGAGCGTGGTGTTGGGGCTGGTCAGGATCTGGAAGTGCAGGTGTTCGGCGGAGGGGAAAGTTTTGCTGGAGGTGGTGAGGCAGAGGGCGCTCTTGTGGACGATGGTGAGGCCTCCTCCAGGGCGGTTGGGGCAGTCCTTTCTTTGGATCTTGTATCCGTCCGGGATGGCGGTGTGGATGTCGGGAGCAGAGGTGTCGTTGGTCCAGGTCTCCATGAAGAAGGTGATGTCGGGTGAGAGGGAGTCGAGTAGGTTACAGATTTCTATGGCGTGTTTGTGTATGGAGCGTACGTTGAGGAGGATGCAGTTGAGGGCGAGGTCGGTGCTGTGGTTGGCTGTGCTGGAGCCCGGGGTGGTGGTGAAGGTCCGGCGGCAGTGGAGGCAGGAAAAATGGCCATTGGTGGTGTTTGGTGGGGCTTGTTGGCAGTCTCTGATGGTTCCGGGGTTGAGTGCGTGGAGTGTGGCGGAGTCGTAGCGGAGGGTGGTCGTCGGTCCAGGGTTCCTGGTGCTGGTCGCGGGCGGGTCAAAACAGGCGCAGACGGGCTTGCCTTAGGCGCGCCAGAGGTGCGCCTGCTGCGCCGTCCGCTGCGTGACCGTGCAGCGGCCGCCATTTAAGTAGGGGAGGGAGAGGGAACGAGCAGCTGGGAGGCGGGAGCGGGGGCAGTAACGGCGGGAAAAACACAACGGCACAGAACGTATGGGCACAGTAAAAGAAACAATGAAAAATGTAGAGTAGAGTAGAATGGGATTACTTGTTCCGTACCATGGAAAGAATGGAATTTGGTAAAGACTTTATCACTTTAACCAGATCCATGTATCACTCACCCACAGCAGCTGTTAAATGCAGTGGCTTTAAATCCTCATACTTCGAACTCCGTTGTGGCACTGGACAAGGTTGTCCATTATCTCTGTTATTATTTCTTTTGGCTTTAGAACCACTACCTATTGCCAAGCGGCAAAACATGGACATTAAAGGCATTGAGACCGCTGCTGGATAACTAAAGCCTCTTACTATGCGGATGATATCCTTTTGACTCTTTCACATCAAAAATCATCTGCAATCTCTTTAATTTCACAATTAACCATTTTTTCAAATTTTTCCGGTTACAAAATTATTTGGTCTAACTGTGAAACATCACCAATGACTCCCACTATCACTAAAGCCTCGATTGGAGATATTACCTTTAATGGTTACATTCCAAATTAAAATATTTAGGGAAACTCCTACACCCTGGCATAAAAGATATGATGATGGATAATCTCAATCCCGTCATTGGCCAGGTTAAGAGAGATCCCGTCATTGGCCAGGTTAAGAGAGATCCCGTCATTGGCCAGGTTAAGAGAGATCCCGTCATTGGCCAGGTTAAGAGAGATCCCGTCATTGGGCAGGTTAAGAGAGATCCTGTCATTGGCCAGGTTAAGAGAGATCCCGTCATTGGCCAGGTTAAGAGAGATTTTCACCATTGGACACTCCTCAATTTATTACTTTGGGGTAGAGTACAAATCATTAAAATGAACACGATCCCCACATTTAATCATATTTTTAGAATAATACCACTATCCACTCCATGATTCTTTTTCAAAACAATCCCTTCTACTATTTCTGGATTTATATCGGGAGGTGATGGACCCTGCTTGAGTGGCCAAAGCTACACTACTCTTCAATAAAAGGTTTCTACATCTTTCTCACTTAGAATATTACTGGATTGCACAACAGTTAGCTCATTCTACTTATATGCTCTCAGCAAATAGGAACACTCCACTTTGGGTTAAACTCGAACAGTCTTTACTTAAATCTGACACTCTGGGGGAGATTTACAAAAAATTTGCGCAACGCAGCGCAGCCCCCCGTGAGGCTGCGCTGTGTTGTGCCACAGGGAGGGAGCAGGGGAGCGCCATATCTTCAAACACATGGCTCTCTCCTCCCCTTTCCCTTGCGTGGATTACAGCTGCTTGCGCCATGCACGCACCTTAGCGCCGCAGTGCTAGTGTGTGTGCATGAGTCCAGCATAGGTTTTGTACAGGAAGGGTACCCTTCCTGTACAAAATACTATGCTCGACACAAGGGAAATCTTTTCCCACCTTGTATGCATGCTGCACAGTGCAGCACGCATGCAAAGTCGGAAAAGGAAGGAGAAATGAAAGCATTTCTCCTTCCTTGCGCCTAGTTGAAAAGGGCGCAGTTTTCTCACGCTAAACCCAATCTACTGTTTATAGTAAATTGGGTTTAGCGTGAGAAACCTTGGGTGGTTGCATGGGAACATCCATGCACCACCCTTGGTACGCCCCCATGGTGCAAAATAACGCGAAGCAGCGCAATGCGCTGCTTCGCATTACTTTTACGTTCTTTCCAGCGCTAAACAAGTTTAGCGCTGGAAAGTAAATTACCCAAAAAAGATTTTGCGTTGTTTTGCGTCACTTTTGTGATGCAAACACGGCGCAAAAGCTTAGTAAATCTCCCCTTCTGTTTGCTATTTATTACACTAAACGCTTACGATTTACGTATTCTTTTAATCCCATTGTTTATTCTTCTCAGTTAGCATGGCAGAAGGCACACAACCTTACAGAAATACATGTCTGACTACATTTTCGAGCACCCTTATGGAATAATGCCGATATCAATAAATCAATCAATCAGGGAATTGTCGAGCGCGCTACTCACCAGTGAGGGTCTCAAGGCGCTGGGCTCAGGTACAAGGGGAAAGAACTCAACTGGCATATTTGGGCTAAACACAAAATAAATCATATTTCTGACAGATTTACACAACAATACCCTTTAAAATCCTTTATGAATTCACAACAAGTGTTCAATCTCCCTTCATCGCCATTCGATAAATAGCATGGCAAAATCCCAGAGCATACCTTTCCAATCCCCAATTCCACAAGTGCTGGGGCCACAGTCGATGCCGAACAGTAAGGAGTCTGTATTCTATTCTATGGGAGATCCTTCTCTGTGCTGGATCAAGGTCAACAGGAGTGAGTGGAGTAAGTAGTGGAAGATTTAGAATAGATCTTAAAAACCTATGATCCACAGTGTCTAGACTATGAGTGTTCATACAGCCCCACTGTTCAGCCCCATACATAACAGACCCCATTGCCTTTGCATTGTAAATTTCAAGGGCTTGAGCAACCCTTCTAGATGTGGTCCTTCTGATGATCTTGACTATGCTTGTTGTCTGCTGAATTAGGGACATGTGAGCCTTCTCCAAAATGTGAAGCCCAACTCAAGTTAGGTGTAAGTCTAATGCCTAAGTAGTCAAAAGCAGCCACCAGATCTATTCTGATGTCGCCCATTAAGATGAGCCTTTCACAGGGGCTCACCTTGCGATTGGAAAAGAACCTACAATTAGTCTTGGTGCTATTAATCTCCAAGCCCGGTCATCACAAAAAGTATTAATGAGGTCGAGCAACAGCTGGAGCCCCTGCGGTGACTTAGAAATCAGCAAGGCAGCGTCTGCGAAGCAGAGAGCCGGGACCCTCCTCTGCCCACACTTGGCGCATCGCACGTATCCCTGTTCAAATACTCGATCACCACATTGATGTATAGGGAGAAGAAGGTGAGGGGGAGAATGCATCCCTGCCTGACCCCACAATCTATCTTAAAAGGTTAGGGGCCAGATGTACGACCCATTCATTTTGCATCTCGCAATTTGCGACACATTGCGAGTCGCAAATTGCGAGGTGCTAAATGAAATGTACAACAGTGTGTTTACACTGTTTACGATTCCCAATGGGGTCGCAAATTGCGAGGCTCCTTAATATTAATGAGCCTCTCACAATTTGCAAGCCCATTGTGAATGCCAGCCCTCCCAGGGATGGTGGCCTGCTGGGCTCAGCAGACCACCATGTCTGAGACTGCTTTTTTTTAAAAAGCCACTTTTTTTTTTAACCCCTTTGCTGCTAGGCCTTTTCCCCCCCTGTGCTAAGCCTTTTTTGGGCTATTTGGGGTAGTGCGCGCTTAGGCCCCTGTAACTTTTTGACCACATAAGGTATCCACGCCAAATTTGCGTCCTTTTTTTCTAACATCATGGTGATTGTAAAGGTACCCAGGGTTTGTGGATTCCCCTGGAGGGGACCCAGAAATTAGCCAAAATACAGCAACATTTTGGTTTTTTTGGGAAAAATGCGAAAAAAGGGCTACAGATGAAAGCTTCTTGTTTTTTCCCTGCAAATGGCATCAAAAAAGGGGTTATGGTGCTGAAATAACCATCTTCCCAGCTTTCAGGGACAAGCAGACTTTTGTCAGAAAACCAACTTTTTTACACAGTTTTGGCATTTTTCTGGGACATAGCCTATTTTTGCTATTTTTTGTGCTTTCAACCTCCTTCCAGTTAATGGTAGAAATGGGTATGAAACCAATAATGGATCCTGAAAAGCCATACATTTCAGAAAAGTAGACAAAATTCTGAATTCAGCAAGGTGTCATTTGTGTAGATCCTTAAAGTTTTCCTTATAGAAACTAACAGTTAAATAAAGGAAAAATTGAAAAGTAGTTGAAAAAAACAGCCATTTGTGTCAACGTTTTCACCTGTAACTTCTTCTAATTATGACAGCTATTTGAAAGCAATATACCGTTATATCCGCTGGACCTTTCTGGTTGTGGGGATATATAGGACTTGTAAGTTCACCAAGAACCCGACGAACCCAGAGCCAATAACTGAGCAGCATCTTGCAATGGTTTTTTATTATGTGCCGGGTATATGGCAATTATTTTGGGAAAATGTATATATGGTAAAATTGTTATGAAAGACACCTATGTATTTCTGAAATGGGAACAAAATGTAGATTTTAGAAACAGTAGATATTTGCACATTTCCGAAATTGGGAGTACCCATACTATCATGAGAATTATAGGTCATTTTTCAAAATCACTTATTTTTTACACATTGTCTTTCATTTGGAATGCAGAAATGCATCGAAAGTCAATAGGTAATAACAGTTGCTCTACAATTCTGTGTTACCCTAAGTCTCCCGATAAAAATGGTACCTCACTTGTGTGGGTAGGCCTTGTGCCCACAACAGGAAATGGCTCAAAATGCAACGTGGACGTACCACATTTTCACAATGAAAAATTACCCTTTTTTTGCATAGTGCCTAGCTGTAGTTTTTGAAACCTAGCTCTGCGGGCACTTAGGGAAACCTAGCAAACCTATACATTTTTGAAAACTAGACACCCAGGGGAATTCAGGAAAGGGTGACTTGACTGGCTCTCACCAGGTTCTGTTACCCAGAATCCCTTGCAAACCTAAAAAATTGGTAAAAAAAACACATTTTCCTCACTTTTCTGTGGTGGAAAGTTCTGGAATCTGCGCGGATCCACAAAATTCTACCCACCCCGCGTTCCCCAAGGTCTTCCGAAAACAATGGTACCTCACTTGTGTGGGTAGGCCTAGTGCCCGCGACAGGAAGCAGCGCAAAACGCAATGTGGACGCACCACATTTTCACAGTGAAAAATTACCCTTTTTTTGCAAAGTGCCTAGCTGTAGTTTTTGAACCCTGGCTCTGCCGGCACCTAGGGAAACCTAGCAAACCTATACATTTTTGGAAACTAGACACCCAGGGGAATCCAGGATGGGGTGACTTGACTGCCTCCCACCAGGTTCCGTTACCCAGAATTCCTCGCAAACCTAACAAATTGTCAAAAAAAACACATTTTCCCCACATTTCTGTGGTGGAAAGTTCTGTAATCTGCGTGGATCCACAAATTTCCACCCACCCCGCGTTCCCCAAAGTCTTACGAGAAAAATGGTACCTCAATTGTGTGGGTCGGCCTAGTGCCTGCGACCGGAAACGGCGCAAAACGCAACGTGGTCACACCTCAATTTCGCAGTGAAAAATGACCCTTTTTTGGCAAAGTGCCTAGCTGTAGTTTTTGAACCCTAGCTCTGCCGGCACCTAGGGAAACGTAGAAAACCTATACATTTTTTAAAACTAGACACCCAGGGGAATCCAGGATGGGGTGACTTGACTGCCTCCCACCAGGTTCTGTTACCCAGAATCCCTCACAAACCTAAAAAATTATCCAAAAAAACACATTTTCCCCACATTTCTGTGGTGGAAAGTTCTGGAATCTGCGTGGATCCACAAATTTCCACCCACCCCACATTCCCCAAAGTCTTACGAGAAAAATGGTACCTCACTTGTGTGGGTCGGACTAGTGCCTGTGACAGGAAACGGCGCAAAACGCAACGTGGTCACACCTCAATTTCGCAGTGAAAAATGACCCTTTTTTGGCAAAGTGCCTAGCTGTAGTTTTTGAACCCTACCTCTGCCGGCACCTAGGGAAACCTAGCAAACCTATACATTTTTGAAACCTAGACACCCAGGGGAATCCAGGATGGGGTGACTTGACTGCCTCCCACCAGGTTCTGTTACCCAGAATCCCTTGCAAACCTAAAACATTGTCCAAAAAAACACATTTTCCCCACATTTCTGTGGTGGAAAGTTCTGGAATCTGCGTGGATCCACAAATTTCCACTCACCCCGTGTTCCCCAAAGTCTTATGAGAAAAATGGTACCTCACTTGTGTGGGTCGGCCTAGTGCCTGCGACAGGAAACGGCGCAAAACGCAACGTGGTCACACCTCAATTTTGCAGTGAAAAATGACCCTTTTTTGGCAAAGTGCCTAGCTGTAGTTTTTGAACCCTAGCTCTGCCGGCACCTAGGGAAACCTAGAAAACCTATACATTTTTTAAAACTAGACACCCAGGGGAATCCAGGATGGGGTGACTTGACTGCCTCCCACCAGGGTCTGTTACCCAGAATCCTTTGCAAACCTAAAGAATTGTCAAAAAAACCACATTTTCCCCACATTTCTGTGGTGGAAAGTTCTGGAATCTACGTGGATCCACAAATTTCCACCCACCCCGCGTTCCCCAAAGTCTTACGAGAAAAATGGTACCTCACTTGTGTGGGTCGGCCTAGTGCCTGCGACAGGAAATGGCGCAAAACGCAACGTGGTCACACCTCAATTTCGCAGTGAAAAATGACCCTTTTTGGCAAAGTGCCTAGCTGTAGTTTGTGAACCCTAGCTCTGCCGGCACCTATGGAAACCTAGCAAACCTATACATTTTTGAAAACTAGACACCCAGGGGAATCCAGGATGGGGTGACTTGACTGCCTCCCACCAGGTTCTGTTACCCAGAATCCCTTGCAAACCTAAAAAATTGTCAAAAAAACCACATTTTCCCCACAGTTCTGTGGTGGAAAGTTCTGGAATCTGCGTGGATCCACAAATTTCCACCCACCCCGCATTCCCCAAAGTCTTACAAGAAAAATGGTACCTCACTTGTGTGGGTCGGCCTAGTGCCTGCGACAGGAAACGGCGCAAAACGCAACGTGGTCACACCTCAATTTCGCAGTGAAAAATGACCCTTTTTTGGCAAAGTGCCTACCTGTAGTTTTTGAACCCTAGCTCTGCCGGCACCTAGGGAAACCTAGCAAACCTATACATTTTTGAAAACTAGACACCCAGGGGAATCCAGGATGGGGTGACTTGACTGCCTCCCACCAGGTTCTGTTACCCAGAATCCCTTGCAAACCTAAAAAATTGTCAAAAAAACCACGTTTTCCCCACATTTCTGTGGTGGAAAGTTCTGGAATCTGCGTGGATCCACAAATTTCCACCCACCCCGCGTTCCCCAAAGTCTTACGAGAAAATGGTACCTCACTTGTGTGGTTCGGCCTAGTGCCTGCGACAGGAAACGGCACAAAACGCAACGTGGTCACACCTCAATTTCGCAGTGAAAAATGACCCTTTTTTGGCAAAGTGCCTAGCTGTAGTTTGTGAACCCTAGCTCTGCCGGCACCTAGGAAAACCTACCAAACACACACATTTCTGAAAAGTAGACACCCGGGGGCTTCCAGGGAGGTATGGCTTGCAAGAATCCCCCAACCTTTCCTTACCCAGAATCCCCTGCAAACCTCAATTTTAGCTGAAAAAATCACTTTTTCACACATTTTTGTGTGGGAAGTGTGGCATCACTGGCCTCACACAAATTTCCTACCACCCAGCGTGCCTCCAGGTCTCCCGATAGAAATGGTGCCTCACTTGTGTGGGAGGCCCAAGTACCCGTGACAGGCAGGGCCCAAAACGTAGTGAGGCGACATCAAAATTGCCTATCTCAAAACCACCTGGTTTTGCAGGGAGTCACCTGGTCTTTGGCCCGTGCTCGGCGGCCATCTAGGAAACCTACCAAACCCACACTTTCTGAAAAGTAGACACTGGGGCTCCAGGGAGGTATGGCATGCGTGGATCCCCAACGTTTCACCCAGAATCCCCTGCAAACCACAATTTTAGCTGAAAAAAATCACTTTTTCACACATTTTTGTGTGGAGTGTGGCATCACTGGCCTCACACAAATTTCCTACCACCCAGCGTTCTCCAGGTCTCCCGATAAAAATGGTGCTCACTTGTGTGGGAGGCCCAAGTACCAGCGACAGGCAAGGGCCCAAATCGTAGTGAGGCAACATCAAAATTGCCTATCTCAAAACCACCTGGTTTTGCAAGGAGTCACCTGAGTCTTTGCCCGTGCTCGGCGGCCATCTAGGTAACCTACCAAACCCACACATTTCTGAAATGATACCGGGCTTCAGGAGGTATGGCTTGCGTGGATCCCCAACGTTTCACCCAGAATCCCTGCAAACCTCAATTTACCAGAAAAATCACTTTTTTCACACATTTTTGTGTGGGAAAGTGTGGCATCACTGAGCTCACACAATTTCTACCACCCAGCGTTCCCAGGTCTCCCGATAAAATGGTGCCTCACTTGTGTGGGAGGCCCAAGTACCCGCGACATGCAATGACACAAAACGCTTTGAGGCAACATCAACATTGCCTATCAAAAATGTTTTGGGCCCTTGCCTGTTGCGGTTACTTGGGCCTTCCACACGAGTGAGGCATCATTTTTATCGGGAGACCTGGGGATCGCTGGGTGGTAGGAAATTTGTGTGAGCCCTATGATGCCACACTTTCCCACACAAAAATGTGTAAAAAAGTGATTTTTTCTGGTAAAATTGAGGTTTGCAGGGGATTCTGGGTAAGGAAACGTTGGGGATCCACGCAAGCCATACCTCCCTGGAAGCCCCCGGGTGTCTACTTTTCAGAAATGTGTGGGTTTGGTAGGTTACCCTAGATGGCCGCCGAGCACGGGCCAAAACCCTGGTGACTTCCTTGCAAAACCAGGTGGTTTTGAGATAGGCAATTTTGATGTCGCCTCACTACGTTTTGGGCCCTTGCCTGTCGCGGGTACTTGGGCCTCCCACACAAGTGAGGCACCCTTTTTATCGGGAGACCTGGGGAAACGCTGGGTGGTAGGAAATTTGTGTGAGCCCGGTGATGCCACACTTTCCCACACAAAAATGTATGAAAAAAGTGATTTTTTCTGGTAAAATTGAGGTTTGCAGGGATTCTGGTAAGGAAACGTTGGGGGATCCATGCAAGCCATACCTCCCTGGAAGCCCCGGGTGTCTACTTTTCAGAAATGTGTGGGTTTGGTAGGTTTCCCTAGATGGCCGCCGAGCACAGGGCCAAAACCCAGGTGACCCCCTTGCAAAACCAGGTCATTTTGTGAAAGGCCATTTTGAGGTCGCCTCAATACGTTGTGGGCCCTTGCCTGTCGCGGGTACTTGGGCCTCCCACACAAGTGAGGCACCATTTTTATCGGGAGATCTGGGGGGACGCTGGGTGGTAGGAAATTTGTGTGAGCCATGTGATGCCACACTTTCCCACACAAAAATGTCTGAAAAAAGTGATATTTTCAGCTAAAATTGAGGTTTGCAGGGGATTCTGGGTAAGGAAACGTTGGGGGATCCACACAAGCCATACCTCCCTGGAATCCCCCGGGTGTCTACTTTTCAGAAATGTGTGGGTTTGGTAGGTTTCCCTAGGTGGCCGCCGAACCCCGGGCCAAAACGTCATGGGACCCCCCTTGCAAAACCAGGTCGTTTTGTGATAGGCCATTTTGAGGTCGCCTCAATACGTTGTGGGCCCTTGCCTGTCGCGGGTACTTGGGCCTCCCACCCGAGTGAGGCACCATTTTTATCGGGAGACCTGGGGGAACCCTGGGTGGTAGGAAATTTGTGTCAGCCCGGTGATGCCATAACTTTACCACACAAAAATGTGTGAAAAAAGGGATTTTTTCAGCAAAATGTCAGGTTTGCAGGGGATTCTGGGTAAGAAAACATTGGGGGATCCATGCAAGCCATACCTCCCTAGAATCCCCCGGGTGTCTACTTTTCGGAAATGTGTGGGTTTGGTAGGTTTCCCTAGGTGGCCGCCGAGCCCCGGGCCAAAAACCCAGGTGACCCCCCCTTGCAAAACCAGGTAATTTTGAGATAATGTGTTGTTTATTTCTGCAGCGTGAACATTTTGGCACAATATTGCAAGGAAAATGTGACAGACATTTTGAGGTTTGCAGGACATTGTGGGTACCATAACTTGTTGGGATCCACAAGAGAGATATCACCATGTACTCCCATGGGTGTTTCGTTTACGACAATATCTACAGTTGGTAGGTTATTCTTAGACGGAATGTACACCTTGGCAGACAGACTAAAAAGACAAACATTACTGCACAGCCATCTATTCCTCAAGCACACACACATACTGGTTGGATTTGGCACAAGGGCAAGTGATGGTTCAGTATATACAATTTTATTAACAAGAGATTTCACAAAAATGAAATGCACTGTCAATAATTGAAAGGACAAAAAACTGAACCAGTGACTCGCAGCTCGTCAGCTGTAAAGCCACGTCAAGGCCCCAACCGCTTTACAGGCCATTCACACACCTTTCATACATGATACACACAAGACCATTCACACCCCCAGGCACGAAACAAACACATTACAACATTCACAAAAAGGGACAAGGTACACCCTGCTTGAGAAAGACAAAAAATATATATTACTGCACAGCCATCTAATCCTCAAGCACACACACATACTGGTTGGATTTGGCACGAGGGCGAGTGATGGTTCAGTATATACAATTGTATTAACAAGTGATTTCACAAAAATGAAATGCACTGTTAATAATTGAAAGGACGAGAAACTGAACCATTGACTCACAGCTCGTGAGCTGTAAAGCCACGACAAAGCACCAACCTCTTTACAGGCCATTCATACACCTTTCATACGTGTGACACATACAAAACCATTCACACCACCAGCCGCGGGCCCATCACATTACAACACTCACACCAGCAGACAGCGCCATTCAAGGGCCCATCACTTTCACACGCCCACATTCCTAACACAGCAACCACACAAGCTGATGGATTGCGTGGAGTGTCGCTCGGCTAACTGTGTGTAGTGACCAGCAGCAAGTCACTACTCACACACCGCCAGCCGAGCGCCAGTCCACGCACACCACCAGCCAAGCGCCACTCCATGCACACCGCCTGCCAAGCGCCACTCCACGCACACCGCCATCCAAGCGCCACTCCACGCACACCGTCAGTCAAGAGCCACTCCACGCACACCACCAGCCAAGCGCCACTCCACGCACACCGCCAGCCAAGCGCCACTCCACGCACACCACCATCACATTTAGGATTTTGTTTATACAAAAAAGAAAACACAAACAAATTGCAAATAGATACAAATCTACTAACACAAAATCAGAAACTAAATACATTGCACTAATGCCAACCTTGAAACAGGACAACAATTCTTAAACATTACAGACCAGGCAGTTCACTTTACCACTCATGGTTGCTCCCAATAATTCTTTTTGCTTGTGGTACGCTCTATAACAAGCAGGCACACACAGCCCAGGGTTAGAAGGACACTCAGGGCAGTACATACGAGTCTCCTTCCGCGTACCTCTTCGCCAACAGACTCTACATCTCCTAGTGGGAAAGTCTTTTGAGGGGGTAGGAGGAATGTGATCAGGAAAGTGGCGATCTTTCAATCGAGCCACATCCTCCACCACTCCAACTCTAGGAACACTTGCCTGTTCTACAACAACAAGGCTGCCTATGACAGACTGCTGAAACTGAACAAAAGTCAACTTTGACGCAGGAGAACACTCCTTGAACACAACAAAAGCATTGAAAGTTGCTAAATTGAAGAGATGGATGGCCAACTTCTTATACCAAATGTAAGCCTTACGAATAGCAGTGTAAGGTTCCAACCTCTGATCTACTCTATCAACACCACCCATGTGCTTATTGTAGTCTAAAATGCACACAGGTTTGCGCACTTCAGCAATCTGACCCCAAACAGCCACAGGTGAAGTACTCTCATCATGGATGGTAGTCAGCATGTACACATCCCTCCTGTCCACAAATTTCACAGCTAGTAGTTCATCACTACGCAAGGAACTGCACTGTACCCTCTGAAGTTTTTTGCAAACAAGCTCTTTTGGATAACCTTTACGGTTAGAGCGGATTGTGCCACAAGCAAAAGTGTCCACTTTGAACAATTCCTTAAACAATTGCACAGCAGTGTAGAAGTTATCAAGGTACAAATGGTGGCCTCTGTTAAACAGTCCTCTAGCAAGATCCCACACACTTTTCTCTGAAACTCCAAAAGTGGACGGACAACCAGGGGGTCAATAGTGGAATCCCTACCAGTGTACACACGCAAATTAAAAACATATCCTGTCCTACTCTCAGACAACATATACAGCTTAATTCCATAGCGTGCCCTCTTGCTAGGAATGTACTGCCTAAAACCAAACGGCCCTTGAACAGGACCAAAGACTCATCAATAGATATTTCTTTCTCTGGAGTATAGATCTCTGAAAATCGATCTACAAAGTGATCAAGAACAGGCCGAATCTTAAAAAGACGGTCACATTCAGGGTGATCTCGTGGCAACGCCAAACCATTATCAACAAAATGCAGCATCCGAAGCAAAAGTAAATACCGATCACGAGTCATAACTGCAGGAAATATGGCCGTTGCCATCAAGGGACTGGTAGACCAATATGAACCCATGGACGGCTTCCTTATCAAACCCATCAAAAAGTCAAACCCCAAAACTTCTTCATCTCTTCCAGATTTGTGGGACTCCACCGGGTAGCTCTAGAATGGGGCCTAAGTCTGGCACTGTTGTCCCTCAAAAACTGTTCAGCATACAAATTAGTCTGCTCAACAATCTCACCCAAAAATACATCATCCATAAACAACTGAAAATACTGTATAGGCAAATAATGTTCACAATCCACTCTACAACCTGCATAACCACTAAAGGCAGGCAACACCGGCTGCACCATGTTTGGATCAACCCAGAGTCCAGCACTTCCAGTAGGAAGCCTAGCAGCCCCAGGCTGCAATCCAGATGCCTCTTGCACCATCGGCACAGTAGTATCCTCCTCTAAAACAGGCACTTCATCTGCACTGAGAGTACCTTCATCATCCGATGATTCCATGTGGAGAGAAAACTCACTGCCTGAATCTTCCCCTCCCTCCTCTCCCTCAGACGCACTGTCAGTCTCATAATCCTGCTCAGAGGAAGATTCAAGAAGCAAACCAACCACCTTCTGAGCAGTCATTCTACGGCTAGCCATAATGCTTACTAATAAAGGTTACTTGTCAAACAAGTCAACAAAACAAACCCTTTGTAAAAAAATAGAAATAAACAAAATGTAGCTTTATCACAAAGACCTATATACTCCAACACTATACCACTCACATGACAGAAGCAGCTAGACTCACCACCACCTACTCTGCACAGACACAGTAAGGATCAACAATATCCCACTAAAAAGAAGAAAAAAAAATTACACATAAGACAATGCAAAACATCGCAAAGAATTTCATGCTCTGAACACTAACAAATATGCTGCCATTATGACACCACTTACAAAAAAATTCATTCATGCATGACAATAATACTCAATTGGAGTACACACAACAAAAATATTTTTCTTACCAAATAAATGCAATTACGCAAAACTGCAGAACAACCACTGCCGAAACCGCAAACAGGAATCAAAAGCTTTACACTAGAATAAAAAAGGAGAAAAAAACATTACAATCACATATGCAAATAATGCACCAGTCCACACACAATCCACCAGCCAAGCTAAGGGGTAGGTGGGCCTAACAGTATAAATAAAATATTCACCCCCGTAAAAGGGGAGCAACCCTTGCCCTTTTGGCCACTCCCCAACACAAAAATTTAAAAAAACCCTGGTGTCTAGTGGCTTCTGCCCTCCTTGGGGGCAGATGGGCCTAAAAACATACTGCTATTCTGCCACCCAAGGGGTCACTCTCCACAAATAAATGCCTGGTGGACTAGTGGGAAGATACCTTTATCTTCCGCACACGATCTCTCACTACTCAACTCTACTCTGAACTCTATTCACAACTGGATGTTAGCTCACCAACTCATTCTGAATCCCGCCAAAACTGAATTCCTCCTCCTCTCTACCTCTCTCTCACCTCCTCCTGTTCAATCTTGGATGGATCAGCTGAACCTACTCAACAACAAACCCATCATTGTCGACAGCGCTAAATCCCTAGGTGTCATTCTTGACAAAAGACTCAACCTAATCTCCCACATCAACTCTATTGCTAAGAACGCACGTTACCAGTTGCGCCTTCTACGGGGGATCTGTCGGTTCTTCCCGGAGAAAGACTTAAAAACCTTGGTACAATCTCTGGTTCTCTCAAGACTGGATTATTGCAATTCTCTTCTGACGGGCCTACCCAAATCCCACCTCTCCCCTCTCAAATCCATCCTCCATTCAGCAGCTCGCCTCATTTCAGGGTCTAAACGAAGCGACCACGTCACTCCTATCCTCTCTTCGATGGCCTCCGATCGAGGCAAGATCGATTTACAAAACTGCCTGCATCACACACAAAGCCTTACACACCTCCTCCCCTCGTTACCTGGCAAATAAATTGAAATTGTCCGGTGGCTCTCGCCCTTCTCGCAATGCGGAAAAGCTTCTGCTTGAGCCCCCCCCGTCTTCAAAAAGGGAAAGATCGATGGCGCAATCCTTCTCAGGAAATGCGGTGAGAATCTGGAACTCGCTTCCCCCATTGCTCCATGCCACCTCCTCTACCCGGATCTTCAAAGCTGACCTCAAATCTCTTCTCTTCCAAAGACACTTTCAGAACTAATACTTTCTCTCTGAGCCCCCTCTAGGAAGTTCGCTCTTCATTGTAAATTTGTACTTTTTCCTGTACATTCCTCACCCTTGCGTGCTGGAGTCAGTGAGTGTGTGTCTCTCTCTCTCTCTCTCTCTCTCTCTCTCTCTCTCTCTCTCTCTCTCTCTCTCTCTCTCTCTCTCTCTCTCTCTCTCTCTCTCTCTCTCTCCTCTCTCTCTCTCTCTTCATGAGCTGCCCAAGAAAGCTTTCAGGAGACAAGAAGTGGTTCACAATGCCACCACAAACCCACATCAATAACCAGAGGCTGCAGCAAACTCCAACTACTCGAGACACAGAAATGTCTAAAACATTTTATGCAAGGTTGACAAAACCATGTGTTGAACAGCCAGCTTCATGAAAGCTTTCCCATCAATGAACAACACGTAGGTTCTCTTAGCGGCATGCTTTGAAGAAGATTAATGTTTACAGGGCGAATCACAGAAGGACACACTGAGATATACATCACCTTACTACTCAGAAAACAGAACTGGTGATTGGAGAGGTATCCAAATGGCCCTCCAGCCGGTGATAAACCTGCCCCCCCCCCCCCACACACACACACAACATCCCTGGTGCCTAGTGGGCATTCCTGCTGCACGATCACATGATCGTGCAGCAGGAATGCACAAAAGAGGCATCGGGGGAAAGGAAAACCCTTTCCTTTCCCTCGATGCCTCTTTTGATTCAAACCCCCTCCCCGAGCCAAAACTCACCTGATTTCCGCGACGCGCTGGAAGCAAATGGCTTCCAGCGCGTCGGGGAAAAGGAAACCCTCAATGATGTCAGCGCGCCTCGCGCGCTGACGTCATTGATGGGGAGGGCGGGGGAGGCAGGGAAGCGCTTCCCCTGCCTCCCCCCAAAAAAACAACGATCGGATTCCCACGGGGGAGCGCCAGCGCTTCCCCGTGGGTGGTCTTATGACGAGCTGGACTCGTCATGAGCACACGACCACTGTGTGCCATGATGAGTCCAGCTCGTCATAAGCATCGAAGGGGTTAATGCAGCCCGTTTTCCTTAAAGGAAAACGGGATGCATTTAAAAAAAAAAAACGTTTTTGTTTAACTTTTAAGGGCAGGCAGTGGTCCCTGGGACCATTGCCTGCCCTTAAAAATTATTTTGCATGCATTTGCAAAGGGGAAGGGGTCCCCTGGGGACCCCTTCCCATTTGTAAATGCATTACCACCTACTTGAAGTAGGTGGTAATTGTGAGTGTTTTGCGACCGCAATTGCGGTTGCAAAACATTAGTACATTGTTTTGAGACTCGCTATTTGGAAGGGAACGCCCCTTCCAAATAGCGAGTCGCAGAACCTATTTAGCGAGTCGCAAAAAAATTGCGACTCGCTAAATAGGCTATGTACATGGCCCAATATGTTTTTGCATGTGCAAACGGGTTGCAAACCCGTTTGCGCATGCAAAAACGGGTCGTGCATCTGGCCCTTGGTCACCTGCCCATCCTCCCCCCATCTAACGTTGGCCATATTATCAGCATCGAATCACACCAAGATGTTAAAAAAAGAAGCGGGAATACCCAACACCCTCCAAAGTTTACCCCTGGGAACCAAATCGTGAGCCGTACGTAGGTCAACAAAGGCAACAAAAAGTTTGCCCTTCTTAACTGGTACGGCTCTCCAGTAAATACAAGGAAAGTGGAAGACGAGATCTGAGGTGCTAACCTTGGCTCTAAAGCCCACCTGCAATCCGACAGGACACCCTCTTCTAAAATCCAGTCCTGTGGGTGTACCACCACCTGTTTACAATTTTGTTTTGTATGTAATCGATCAAGCTAATTGGCCTATAGTTTCCTGTGATTGCCCAATCCCCCTTCTTGTAAACTAGGTGAATCTCTGCTAGTTTCCATGAAGTGGAAACATCCCATCGAGAAAGTATGATGTTAGATAAAAGATTTATGTAAGGGCCCCACACTTCCAGGTTCACCTTTTACAGGTCATTTGGTATCCTATCTGGATCCGGGGCTTGGGCAGAAATGCATGAATTGATTGCAGCCATTGTCTTGTTTTGTGAAAATACAAGGGTACTAGAATCATCTGTGTCACCCTCAGCTGAAGACACGCTAACTCCTTCCTCAGCAGTGCTCGTACGTCTATAAAACTTGGTAAAATGGGGCACCCACTCATCGGGTTGAACACAGAGGGGGTGATTAGGATGACGGGCGGACTTAAGTCCGCCCGCCATGCCCGCGGTGTTGGGACCGGCTGCCAGACATGCGGCGGTCCCGCTCCGCGAATTAGGATGCGACCGCCACCCTGGCGGTCGCATTCCGCAGTTTAACATTGCGGCGGGTGCTGCTTACAGCAGCACCCACCGCAATGCCAAATTGCCATGTTGTGCATTTCCATGCACAACGTGGCAGGCACAGCGCGGTGCCTGCCACCATGTGCATGGAAATGGAGGGGGGTACCATGGGTACCCCTCAAGTGCACCCCCTCACACCCCCAGGGGCCCGCAACGGGCCCCCATAGCAAATCCCCGCCAGCCTTTAAGGCCTTTACATCCCAGAATCCTAATATTAGTGGCCCAAGTCCGCCCGGCCGGCAATCGGAACGATTGCCGACCGGCGGAAAAGCGGCGGACGGACTTTCCGCCCGCTGCGTTACCCATCGCCATTGTAATCTGGCGGTGGGTAAATCAGGTTGCGATTGCGGGCGGATCCACCCGCCACCGTAATCATCCCCAGAATTCTAACTCTGTTTTAGGGTCACTCAAACAATCTGCTGCTGTCCTCCAGAAGGATTTATTATCTTTACCGTTCATGGCTGCGTGTAGAGAAGACCACAAAGAACTCTCCCACTCCTTTTTAGCTTGAATCATGACCTGCCTGTACCTAGACCAGCATCTCATTATATCGAGTTGTGCGTTTGTTTTTACTGTAATTAGGAGCTCACTTTGGCTAACCTGCATGCACGATTATACCAGGCAGTGGTCTTTGGCCTTTTCTTCCCCCGCCTCGAATGGCTTTACATAACAAATCCCTAATCTGGGAAAACAAGGAGTTGTGGCTAGAATTCAACCCTACTCTCCTACGCTCCACAGGTAGTTGGGAGAGGTATTCAACCTCCTTCTCCACCATGTCTTTAGCTGCCTCTAGAAAGGTCGCCCAAATCTGTGTCACCCCCAAGTGCTGGTTTTAAATTGGAATTATCAGGCTTAGAGCATGCCGATCACTGTCGGATCTATCCACCACTACCGCACACGGAATGGCTGGACAAAGCGTCAAATCAACCAAAAAATAATCAATTCTACTAGGGTGGTTCGGCCTGTTAAATGTCATTTCACCTTGTCGGTCTGAGGGAGTCCTGATGTTTGTTGCTCTAAGATCAAAATGCCTGAGACGCTATAGAGGTCCATCTCACACTCGGCAATTCTAGTTGCGGAAAGCACCACTGACTGTCCCATTCCACTGCCAGGTCCGAGGGAGCACCTGTTAAAGGTTCAAATGTAGCATTAACATCTCCAGTCACCTACAGGGGACCATTCCCGAGTACTCAGAGAGGGAATGCTCTAGTACACAGGTACTCATAGTACGGCCCGCGGCCCGGCAAGCCTTCCTTGGCGGCCCGCGGACCTTGCAAACATCGTACCTCTGCTCTATGGGGGCCGGGCGATTCTTTAAAAGACCATTCACTTGTTAATGCGGCTTTGTTGTATTTCACCTCTTCTTAGCGCCCCTGCATCTCCACTCTGACTGAGTGGAGATGCAGGGGCGCTAAGAAGAGGTGAAATACAACAAAGCCTCATTAACAAGTGAATGGTCTTTTAAAGACCTGTGAAGTACTCGGGTGCGGCTGTGTGTGTTCCCGGGAAGCTGTCTCAGCCCGGGCTGACACACACGCAGGGTGAGGTGACAGAGGGTGACAGAGGACAGCAGGGTGTGAGAGCCGGGTGAGGTGACGGAGGGCAGCAGGGAGTGAGAGCAGCGGGTGAGGTGACGGAGGGTAGCAGGGAGCGAGAGCCGGGTGAGGTGACGGAGGGCAGCAGGGAGTGAGAGCTGGGTGAGGTGACAGAGGGTAGCAGGGAGTGAGAGCCGGGTGAGGTGACGGAGGGCAGCAGGGAGCGAGAGCCGGGAGAGGTGACGGAGGGCAGCAGGGAGTGAGAGCAGCGGGTGAGGTGGCAGAGGGTAGCAGGGAGTGAGAGCCAGGTGAGGTGACAGAGGGGAGCAGGGAGTGAGAGCCGGGTGAGGTGACAGAGGGGAGCAGGGAGTGAGAGCCGGGTGAGGTGACGGAGGGTAGCAGGGAGTGAGAGCTGGGTGAGGTGATGGAGGGCAGCAGGGAGTGAGAGCCGGGAGAGGTGACAGAGGGCAGCAGGGAGTGAGAGCCGGGTGAGGTGACGGAGGGCAGCAGGGAGTGAGAGCAGCGGGTGAGGTGGCAGAGGTTAGCAGGGAGTGAGAGCCGGGTGAGGTGATGGAGGGGAGCAGGGAGTGAGAGCCGGGTGAGGTGACAGAGGACAGCAGGGTGTGAGAGCCGGGTGAGGTGACAGAGGGCAGCAGGGAGTGAGAGCAGCGGGTGAGGTGACAGATGGTAGCAGGGAGTGAGAGCCGGGTGAGGTGACGGAGGGCAGCAGGGAGTGAGAGCCGGGTGAGGTGACGGAGGGCAGCAGGGAGTGAGAGCCGGGTGAGGTGACGGAGGGCAGCAGGGAGTGAGAGCTGGGTGAGGTGATGGAGGGCAGCAGGGAGTGAGAGCCGGGTGAGGTGTGCGTTAAGAGCCTGTGATGTGATGTTTCCCGCCAGCCTGTAGTCAGAGGGTTGAGCCAAGGCCAGGGAGCTCAGGCCTGGTCTCCGCTCTCGCAGCACAGCGCACAAATGCTCGCCGCAAGGTTGGCGCTATATATAATTGATGCGTGCATACCTACACGGACGGGTGACTGGTGCCAAAGGGGGGCATTGATCTGATAGCTCGGGGGTGAGAGTCAGAATTAAAGCCAGCGACAGATGTGACCCCAGGCCCAGTGGTGGGACACAAACCCCATGAAGCAGCAAATTCAGAGAGAAAACAAGCTGGCTTTTACATTACACAAGGAGAGTGGGGTTCGGGGGGGCTGGTGACGGGGACGTGTAGACACAGTATGTGTGCACTGCCCGAGGCACAGAGACAGATAGAGACAGAAACAGACAGAGACAGATAGAGACAGAGACAGACAGAGACAGGGACAGACTGACAGATAGAGACAGAGCCAGATAGAGGCAGAGATAGATAGAGGTAGATAGAGGCAGAGACAGGGAAAGACTGACAGAGGCAGAGACAGATAGAGGCAGAGACAGATAGAGGCAGAGACAGATAGAGGCAGATAGAGGTAGAGACAGACAGAGACAGACAGCGATAGAGACAGAGACAGAGAGAGACAGAGAGAGAGACAGAGATAGAGGCAGGGACAGATAGAGGCAGAGACAGACAGCGATAGAGACAGAGACAGACAGAGATAGAGACAGAGACAGGGACAGACAGAGACAGAGAGGCAGAGAGACAGAGAGATGGAGAGGGAGATGGAGAGGGAGACGGAGGGAGGGAGAGGGAGGGAGAAGGAGGGTGGGAGACAGGGAGGGAGACAGAGGGTGACAGAGGGAGGGAGAGGGAGGGAGACAGAAATAGATGGAGACAGAGAGAGGGAGACAGAGAGAGGGAGACAGAGAGAGAGGGAGACAGAGAGAGAGGGAGACAGAGGGAGGCAGAGGGAGACAGAGGGAGGGAGTCAGGAGGAGACAGAGGGAGGGAGAGGGAGACAGACAGAGGGAGACAGAGGGAGACAGACAGAGGGAGACAGAGAGAGAGGGAGGGAGACAGAGAGAGGGAGACAGAGGGAGATAGAGGGAGGGAGACAGAGGGAGGGAGACAGAGGGAAGGAGACAGAGGGAGACAGAGAGAGGGAGACAGAGACAGAGGGAGGGAGAGGTGTGGTGCAGCGGCCAGGGCAGCTGACTTTGGAGCACAGGGCTCATGGTTCGATCCCCGGCGGCAGCTCAGCTCAGCACCTTGTGACTCTGGGCAATAGCTCACTTAATTTCCACGACGGCCCCCAGTGCCTTGAGACCCGTAAGGGTGAGTAGTTCGCGCTTTACAAATACGGATTTAGATTTTTTTTTTTTGGGGGGGGAGACAGAGGGAGACAGAGAGAGGGAGACAGAGGGAGGGAGACAGAGAGAGGGAGACAGACAGAGGGAGGGAGACAGAGAGAGAGGGAGACAGAGAGAAAGGGAGACAGAGAGAGGGAGACAGAGAGAGGGAGACAGACAGAGGGAGACAGAGGGAGAGAGAGAGAGAGGGAGACAGAGGGAGGGAGACAGAGAGAGGGAAACAGAGGGAGACAAAGAGAGGGATACAGAGGGCAACAGAGTTAGGGAGACAGACAGAGGGAGGGAGGGAGACAGACAGAGGGAGACAGTCAGAGGGAGGAGGGCGACAGACAGAGGGAGGAGGGTGACAGACAGAGGGAGACAGACAGAGGGAGGAGGGCGACAGACAGAGGGAGGGAGACAGATAGAGGGAGACAGAGGGAGGGAAACAGACAGAGGGAGACAGACAGAGACAGACAGAGGGAGGGAGTCAGAGGGAGAGAGAGGGGGAGACAGAGAGAGGGAGACAGAGAGAGAGAGGGAGAGAGAGAGAGGGAGACAGAGAGAGAGAGGGAGGGAGACAGAGAGAGGGAGGGAGACAGAGAGAGAGGGAGGGAGACAGAGAGAGAGAGAGGGAGACAGAGAGAGGGAGGTGGGCGACAGACAGAGGGAGACAGACAGAGGGAGGAGGGCGACAGACAGAGGGAGGGAGACAGATAGAGGGAGACAGAGGGAGGGAGACAGACAGAGGGAGACAGACAGAGACAGACAGAGGGAGACAGAGGGAGGGAGACAGAGGGAGAGAGAGGGAGGGAGACAGAGAGAAGGAGACAGAGAGAGAGAGGGAGGGAGACAGAGAGAGAGAGGGAGACAGAGAGAGAGAGAGGGAGACAAACAGAGTGAGTGAGACAGAGGGAGACAGAGGGAGACAGAGAGAGAGAGAGGGAGAGAGGGAGGGAGAGAGAGGGAGAGAGAGAGATAGAGGGAGGGAGACAGAGTGAGAGAGAGAGAGAGAGAGAGAGAGAGAGAGAGAGAGAGATAGATAGAGAGAGAGAGATGTGTGTATGCCGGGTCTGGTGGCTCAGTGGATGAAGGCGTCCGCTGCAGGGGTCTGTGTTCAACCTCATGGTCATAGTTTTTTTTTTTGCTTTAGCCCAGCCCCCTCCCCCACTGACCCCGCCCCCACCCCCCAATGACCCCGCCCCCACCGGTTCGGCCCTCGGCCACAAACCCCACTGTAAATTTGGCCCCCGAGAGAAAGTTTGTGAGTACCCATGCTCTAGTATATTTAAAACCCTAGTCTACAATACCTGTTTCTACTCTGTTATACACATTAAAAATGTTTAAAAACAGCCCAAAATGTCTAGGGAATCAATGGGAGCAGTTCTAATTTTACACTGAAGAGCAATTTTAACCCAGATACCTAACTCCCGTGAGGGCCTACCCCTTCCACTCTGCACCGCATTTACACAACAGGAAGTGACCCCACTCCAATGCAAGGGGGCAGACACCATGGGGCTTATTTACAAGCCCTTTGCACCACCTGTGCATCACCTTTATTGGCGCACCATGGCGCAATGTGCCTGCCCTTATTTACAACGCAATGTAAAGCCACCGTGTGTGGCTTTTCATGGCCTTGTAAATATGCCCCCCTTTCATGCATTACTCTGTGTAAAATGGGCATTCCATGGGTGTTGCTGTGGGTGTTCCCACGCAACATCCATGGAACCTGACACATTCCCACATTTACAAGGTTTTGTAAACCTGGAAGTGCGTCAGATTCCTACGCCTCCCCAGGGGAGCTACATTCTGCAGCACACACAGAAAGAGGAAAATACCTCTCAGATTGTTTTTGTTCAGGAAGGGACACCTTCCTGCACAAAAACAAGCACCCCAACAACGCAGACACCCTTGCACAGTGGCATAAGGGTGCCTGCGTTGGTGCATGGCAGCCCAATGTGCGTCAGCACAGGGGAGAAGGACAGGGATGCACCGTATTTTGTAGATCTGGTGCATTCCTGCCCTTTTCCTTTGACTCACGGCAGAGCAGCAAGAAGGCTTGCAGCGCGACAAAATATTGCAAATGAGGCCCCATGCCTCTTGGAAGAGGCAGATGTCGTGGGAATCAATGACTTGGCCCGATTCTACCTCAGTGCGCGGTTTGGAAATCCCTGTTTCATTTAACGACATTTTTAACAATGGCGCTGGATCGGGGTCGCAATAAAAGGAGCTCAAGGGATCATCTCTCTGCCAGAATTATTCTTCGCAGCCGCACCCGGCCCACTATTCACTGGGGGCCAAGAAGCATTAAACAATTACATTTGTATTTGAGGGAACCCCTCCCGGCTTTGGAATGAAGGTTGGACATCATCGGGGGTCAAATACGTGATTTGACCAACCCTCCTCAGATGGCCGCTCTACCCTTACTCAACATTTGTGGGCTTCAGAACTCAATATAATCTTTATTTCGGTTTTGTAAAACATAAAAGCAGAATATTCATAAATAATTAAAACAATAAAACATAAAATACAATATACATCCAGTTAAAACAATACTACAGATCCTAAGGGTCGTTGAATGCTTGTTGCCCAATAGCAGCTAGGGTTGAAGGGTCAGGAGTAAAGTAAATAAATACTTCGGGGCAGATTTACAAGCCCCTTCTGCCACTTTTGCGTCACTTTTCCCATGTTAAAAATGAAACACAAGTGGCTCAAGGGCCTTGTAAATAAGCCCCTTCACATGCACATCTAAGCCTGCAGATAGTTGCTTCACCCCACAATCTTGTTAAGGCCGATCCTTGTCTCTCCTTTCAAGTTACTTGTTTGTAATGTCAAAGCCCACAGTACTTACCTAGAGACTGCAAACACGATATATTCATTCGTGTCGCACCTGAGACTTCGACTCGCTCCCCTTAAAGTGGCTCGAGCCCACAATCTTCCAGGCCGGAATGATCCACCTCCTTCGAGGCAGAGCGCAAAGAGGTCAAAAAAAATAAAGTGATCGTCTGTCCCTGGAACCTCGGGTAGGGTGGGCAGTTTGGGGATTAGGCCCAGTTGTATCCCATTTGCTTGTATAGGGGCCAAAGGTAGAGCAGCAAAGCTGAGCTTCAAACAGAGACTTTTGGCTTCTGGTGGGGAGATCCTGTCCAGATGCCCCTCAAAGCTATAATAATATTTGGACAACAAGATTTTTTCAGTGTGATCCCCTCTTTTTGTTCCTTCCAAATTCGCTGCATCACGTGGTCCCAATAAGAGGCTTCAGATTAATGAAAGTGCAGAGGAGTTCCACCCTCCCCCATCTTAAAGGTTTCACACGGGTGTTTGATGCGCAGCCATGGAATGCGCACAATTTTGTCCATATCAATTAATTCCCCCAGGCCTTACCTGAAAGGGGCCAATGAAAGATGAAGGCGAAGAGGAATGAGAGGGAGGTGGGAGGGAGGAGAGGCTGGGAGGTGGGAGCGGGGGAATTCCGGGGGGGAAGGGCCACAGGGGCAGCAGCGGCGAAAGGCGAAAGAGACAGGCAGGCACGAGAAAATAAAAACAGTGGTGGAATTAGAGCAAGACACGGATGGGCACAATAACAGTGGCACAACAGGGAAAAATTAAGAAAAGAAACGGCTGAGAAAGGTTATGGGGGTTGCAGGCAGTCTGGTCCCAGTTGGAGCGGGCAGCAGCCTCGAACCTCCCATGGAGGAGGTCGGGGTCTGGAGGCAAGAGACGGCACAGTGGAGCTGCGGGGAGAGAGTGGACCTAGACCGAGGGTCGAAGGTCCTTAAATCTCAAAAAGTTATGCCACATGCCCTTCATCCAGATGACATCATAAGTGATGTTAGTGATGCGTAGTATACAACTGAAAGAGAAAATGTACTAATACATCACCTGGAGAGTCACAAAAAAGAGGTTAATAAAGGCTACAGTGGTCATGCCCACTGATATTAATCCACATGGGCCATATACTGAAAATGTGTTATTGGCTTTATTTACTCTTTGCCATTGGTAACAAGTCTTGATTCATGATCCCTTTTAAAGAACTGTTGCACTTGAGAAACATGTAGGTCACTGTTTTGTTCAAACACATCATTTGGTGTGGCGTAGCAAGAGCTTTAGAAAAAGAGTACAAACAAAAAATATACATATATTCAACGACCTTGGGCCAGCTCTCTTCATCCATTGGTCTGTTCAACAGTCATTCATATGTTGCTTCCACCGACTGCAGCAAGCAGCATAGGGCAGTAATTCAGCGCTCTTCAACCATTTGTGTGTTCAACAGTCATTCACATTTTGGTTCCACCCACTGCAGCTACCAACATGGAGGGATGGGTCAGTCCATTTCATTTATTGGCTGCCTTGCGCTGAGAGTGGTTGCATTTCACCACTTAACTCCTTCTCTGCTAGGCCTCCCCCGTGCTAAGCCTTTTTTTGGCTATTTGGGGTAGTTCGCGCTTAGGCCCCCGTAACTTTTTGTCCACATAAGGTATCCACGTCAAATTTGTGTCCTTTTTTTCCAGCACCCTGAGGATTCTAAAGGTACCCAGGGTTTGTGGATTCCCCTGGAGGGGATCCAGAAATTAGCCAAAAAGCAGCTAAATCTTTTAATGGGAAAAAAGTGCTGCAGAAGAGTCTGTTTTTTTCCCTACAAATGGCATCAACACAGGGTTTCTGGTGCTGAAATCACCATCTTCTCTGCTTTCAGGGACAGGCAGACTTTTAACATAAAACCAACATTTTCTACACAGTTTTGGCATTTTACTGGGACATAGCCTATTTTTGCTACTTTTTGTGCTTTCATACTCCTTCCAGTTAGCGGTAGAAATGGGTGTGAAAACAATAATGGATCCCAGAATGCTGAGAAGTAGACAAAATTCTGAATTCAGCAAGGGGTCATTTGTGTAGATTCTTCAAGATTTTTTTCATAAAAACTAAAAAATATTGAAATTGAGTAACAAAAACAGCCATTTGTGTCAACATTTTCACCTGTAACTTCTTATAACTATGACAGATTTTTGAAAGCAATATATCTTTACATCCACTGGACCCTTCTGGTTGTGTGGATATATAGGGCTTGTAGGATCACAAAGAACCTGAGGAACCCAGAGCCAATAACTGAGCTGCGTCTTGCAATGGTTTTTCATTGTGTCCCGGGTATATGGCAATTCATTTGGTAAAATATAAAGAGTGAAAAATAAGTACCAAGGAAACCGGTATATTTCCGAAATGGGAACAAAATATAGAGTTTAGAAGCAGTGGTTATTTGCACATCTTCAAAAGTGTGGGTACCAATACAAGCATGTGAATCAGAGGTCATTTTTCAAAATGATATCTTTTTTACAAATTGTCTTACAATTTGAAGGCAGAAATGCAAAGAAAGTCAATTGGTAATAACACTTATTCCACTATTGTTCACACCAGAACATGGGCTTCTATTGGGATTCTCAAGGGCATATTATCAAGCCCATTATCGCCGCTTTAGCGGCAGTTTTCTGCCGCTAAACCGGCGATAATTTTTAACGCCATTCTTGATAATATGCCCCTTGGTTCTGTTATCCAGAATCCTTTGCAAACCTCAAACTTTGTAAAAATAAACTTCATTTTTCTCACATATCTGTGATGGAAAGTCCTGGAATCTGCAAGAAGCCACAAACTTCAACCCACCCAGCACTCACCATAGTCCCCTGATAAAAATAGTACCTCACTTGTGTGGTTAGACCTAGAAACTGTGACAGGAAACGGCCTAAAACCCAATGTGGACACATCACATTTTTCCCCAGAAAACTGACCCTTTTTTTGCAATGTGCCTTGCTGTGGATTTTGGACCCTTGCTGTGCCTGCACCTAAGGAAACCTAGCAAACCTATACATTTTTGAAAACTAGACACCCAGGGAAATCCAGGATGGGGTGGCGTTCTGTTACCCAGAATCAGTGGCATAGCTGGGGGGGGTGGGGGTTGCGATCCACCCCGGGCGGCACACGTTTTGGGGCAGCGGCCTCCCCCCGCTCTTACCTGCCGTCTCGCGCAGCAATAGCAAAATAGCAAACTCCCCCTCCCCTCAGCACCTACCCCCTGCTCTTCACTACAGCCACCGCGAGGCGGCAAACACAGGGCCCACCATGGTCGGCCAGAGGGCTAGCTACGCCACTACCCAGAATCCCTTGCAAACCTCAAACTTTGTCAAAAGAACACATTTTCCTCACATTTCTGTGATGGAAAGTTCTGGAAGCTGTGTGGATCCACAAACTTCCACCCACCGAGCATTCCCCAAAGTCTCCCGATAAAAATGGTACCTCACTTTTGTCGGTAGGCCTAGTGCCCGCGACAGCAAAACTGTGTGTGATACAATCTGAAACATGTGGGCACACAAAGCCCAGGAGTAAAAGGACAATTAGCACAGTGCATACGACTCTCCTTCCGCATACCTCTTCACAAACAGACTCTACATCTCTGACAGAGATGGGATTTTTGGGCGTTCAAGGAATTAAATCGGGCATGTGGCGATCCTTCAATCTAGCCACATCCTTCACTGCTCCAACTCTAGAAAAACTTGCCTGTTCCACTACAACAAGGCTGCCTATCACGGACTCCTGAAACTGAACAAAACTCATCCTTGATGCTGGAGAACACTCCATGAACACCAGCAAAAGCATTAAAAGTTGCTAAGTTGACGAGATGGATGGCCAACATGTTTTACCAAATGTAAGCCTTATGAACAGCAGTGTAAGGTTCCAATATCCTATCTATTCTATCTACACCACCCATGTGCTTATTGTAGTCTACAATGCACACAGGTTTGCGCACTTCAGCAACCTGACCCCAATCAGTCACAGGTGAAGTACTTTCAACATAGATGGTAGTCAGCGTGTAGACGTCCCTCCTGTCCACAAATTTCACAGCTAGCAATTCATCACTACGCAAGGCAGTGCTCCCTCTTAAGCTTTTTGCAAACAAGCTCTTTTGGGTAACCTTTACGGTTAGAGTGGATTGTGCCACAAGCAAGAGTGTCCACTTTGAACAATTCCTTAAACAATTGCACAGCAGTGTAGAAGTTATCTAGGTACAAATGGTGACCTTTGTTAAAAAGTCCTCTAGCAAGTTCCCGCACAATTTTCTCTGAAACTCCTAAAGCAGACGGACATCTAGGGGGGTCAATAGTGGAATCCTTACCAGTGTACACCCATAAATTATAGATATATCCTGTCCTACTCTCAGACAACACATACATCTTAATTCCATTACATGCCGTCTTGCTGGGAATGTACTGCCCAAAAACCAAACAGCCCTTGAACAGGACCAAAGACTCATCAACAGCTATTTCTTTCCCTGGAGTATAGATCTCTGAAAATCGATCTACAAAGTGATCAAGGGCAGGCCGTATCTTAAAAAGATGGTCACAGTCAGGGTGATCTTCTGGCAACGCAGAAGCATTATCAACAAAATGCAGCATCCGAAGCAAAAGTAAATACCAATCAAAATTCATAATTGCAGGAAATACAGTGTTGCAGGGTTACTCACGAAATGCTATTAGTCCTCAGAGAACGGAACTGGGGTTGCGGGTCCTTTAATAGAGTTCGGTCAGATAGGCACTTGGTTCGCACCACCAGCGGCAGAGAGGTGGCCTGGTGTGGAGTGCAGGGACCACGTGTTAGCCAATGGACTAAGCGAGGTCATAGGTTCAGGACTGCGGACAAGCAGGCCTCTTGGCTGATTGAACAAAAAGTTCCTGGGGTTGAGGTCAACACTCAAGGGCCCAATGGCCAGCACAAGAACTACACCGGCAGCGGCACAGAGGCACCGGGTGCAGGATGCGGTTGTGGGGGATCCCAGGGTTTCTCAGTGGGGACCGTCGGTCTTGGTCCAAGCTGCAGACTTGGTCGGGAATTCCTGGGAGGAGGTCAACGACTGAAGAGGAGAATGGGGTCTTTGGGAGTTGAAACCTTGTGACTGGAGGCAGTCGCAGATGGAGTCGGTCGAAAGGTCGCGGTTGGACTTCTTAGACGGCTTCGGTCACAGAGGGAGTCGGTGGTGCCGCCTTTGGTCGAGGTTGGGGGACCTTCCAAGTAATGGTTGCAGGCTTGGGTTAGAAGCTTGTGGCTGTTCAGGGTCACCAGATCCCAAGTTAGGATCACAGGGGGGACCTCCTTAACCTATTGGGCCACTAGAGCCCCCGACTCAGGGCGCCGGGTGCTGAGTGGTATGGACTTGCGGAGTCAGCCGGAGTCACAGTCGGTTGCTTTTGAGCAAGTCCGGTGCTCACGGGAGACAGAGTCCTTTGGGTTGCGAAGGCAGGGCAGGTCCTTCGGGTTCTTGAGAGCTGCTGGCTGCAGGACACACCAGGGTTTTGCTGGAGGAGACGGAGGTCAGGAATGGCCGGTAGGGCTTGGGCCAAGTCAGTTGGGGTCCTCTTCTTCTTCTCTCAGCGCAGCTGTACGGTTCTTCTTCTTCTTCCTGCTTCTTGTCGGCTCTGGTCTGAGGAGGCAAGGTTCAGGGGTGCCTCTAAATATTACATTTAGCGGCGTTTTAGGTAGGTACAGGTCGGGACCAATGGGTCCCTTCCTTGGGGTGGGTCCGGGGTGGGTCCCCCCCTAGTATGCCACTCTCTTCGGTGGGAGGGGGGCATAAGCCTTACTCTGGTTGGTTGGGTCCCCCGTCTTCAAGATGGCGGGGACTGAGAGTTGTGCTTCACCTCGCCTCCCCCACCTGAGGGGTGGGGTTGATCAAGGTGGGCACACCTCTCTTCCTATCTTGGTTTTCCCACCGATTCTCGTGCCAAAGGGGGGTTAGAACCGGTGAGGACCAGTTGGTGGGTGTAGCAAATGGTTGGGTCAGTTTGCAAAGGCGGCATGCCTTTGAAGCTTCCCTTTCGTGGACCCTGCTCATCCTGGGGGAAGAGGCTTGGCACCTCTCCCCAGGATGTGCTTTGTTTCAAGACCCCAAGAGCGGCAGGCTCTTGACCTAGGGGTCCAGAAACATGTCTGGTGGTGGCAGCTGGCGAGTGGCCACTCAGCAAGGACACTAGAGTTAGGTCACTTTTCAGAGGGTATCTCTAAGATGCCCTCTGAGTGAATTTCTTAATAAATCCCACACTGGCATCACTGTGTGTTTAATTTTCTGAGAAGTTTGTTACCAAACTTCCCAGTTTTCAGTGAAGCCATTATGGTGTTGTGGAGTTCGTAATGACAAACTCCCATACCATATATTCTTTATGGCAATACTGCACTTACCATGTCTTGAGAATTGGTTTAGACACGATAGGGGTACAGGGCTCATGCACCTGTAACCTCACCACTGGTATAGTGCACCCAGCTAGAAGGGGTAATTACCTATGCCAGGGAAGTGGATTGTAGGCATGGCCCACAGGGATGTGTGCAATGTCGAGTCTTCACTTTGCTCTGCACCAAAACACGCAGCCTGCAATGGCAGTCTGTGTGTGTAAAGGTACAGGGTCTCTTAGGGTGGCACAATAAGTGCTGCAGCCCTTAGAGGCCTTCCCTGGTCACTGTGCCCTTGGTACCTATGGCACATATTACAAGGGGCTTACATGTGGCCATAGAGTGCCAATTGGGTTTTGCAGCAGTACAGTCTAGGGAAAGAACATAGGCCCTGGGCACCTGGTTGGCAGGAACCCAGGGCACACTCAGTCAAAGTGCATCAACATCAGGCAAAAAGTGGGGGCCAACCATGCAAAAAGGGGCACTTTCCTACTCTCTACAGTCCTGGTATACACTGAAAGCCACTGGCCTGTGTTGTCTCTAACTGCTAGTCAGCGTCTCATCTTGGCATACACTGAGAGCCAACGACCTAATTATGGCACTCACTGAGACTCACAGCCCAGTCATGGTGCACAATGGGAGTCACTGGCCATGAATGATGCACACTGATATTTACTGACTATTCATGGATACACTTGAACTGACCTGCTAGCATTGTCACACGCTGTTAGTCAGTGTCCCATCTTGGCATACGCTGAGTCAAAGACCATAGTACTTGCTGAGACTCAGATGCTAGCCATGGATACACTAGAACTGACCTGCTAGTGTTGTCACATGCTATTAGTCAGTGTCCCATCTTGGCATACTCAAGTCAAAGACCATAGTACTTGCTGAGACTCAGATGCTAGCCATGGATACACTTGAACTGACCTGATAGCGTTGTCACACGCTGTTAGTCAGTGTCCCATCTTGGCATACGCTGAGTCAAAGACCATAGTACTTGCTGAGACTCAGATGCTAGCCATGGATACACTAGAACTGACCTGCTAGCGTTGTCACACGCTGTTAGTCAGTGTCCCATCTTGGCATACTCAAGTCAAAGTCCATAGTACAGTTGAGACTCAGAAGCTAGCCATGGATACACTAGAACTGACCTGCTAGCATTGTCACGCACTGTTAGTCAGTGTCCCATCTTGGCAAACGCTGAGTCAAAGACCATAGTACAGTTGAGACTCAGAAGCTAGCCATGGATACACTAGAACTGACCTGCTAGCATTGTCACACGCTGTTAGTCAGTGTCCCATCTTGGCATACGCTGAGTCAAAGATCATAGTACTCATTGAGACTCAGAAGCTAGCCATGGATACACTAGAACTGACCTGCTAGCGTTGTCACGCGCTGTTAGTCAGTGTCCCATCTTGGCATACGCTGAGTCAAAGACCATAGTACAGTTGAGAGTCAGAAGCTAGCCAAGGATACACTAGAACTGACCTGCTAGCGTTGTCACACGCTGTTAGTCAGTATCCTATCTTGGCATACTCAAGTCAAAGACCATAGTACAGTTGAGACTCAGAAGCTAGCCATGGATACACTAGAACTGACCTACTAGCGTTGTCACGCGCTGTTAGTCAGTGTTCCATCTTGGCATACGCTGAGTCAAAGACCATAGTACAGTTGAGACTCAGAAGCTAGCCATGGATACACTGGAACTGACCTGCTAGCGTTGTCACGCGCTGTTACTCAATGTCCCATCTTGGCATACGCTGAGTCAAAGACCATAGTACAGTTGAGACTCAGAAGCTAGCCATGGATGCACTGGAACTGACCTGTTAGCGTTGTCACGCACTGTTAGTCAGTGTCCCATCTTGGCATACGCTGAGTCAAAGACCATAATACAGTTGAGACTCAGAAGCTAGCCATGGATACACTAGAACTGACCTGCTAGCGTTGTCACACGCTGTTAGTCAGTGTCCCATCTTGGCATACGCTGAGTCAAAGATCATAGTACTCATTGAGACTCAGAAGCTAGCCATGGATACACTAGAACTGACCTGATAGCGTTGTCACGCGCTGTTAGTCAGTGTTCCATCTTGGCATACGCTGAGTCAAAGACCATAGTACAGTTGAGACTCAGAAGCTAGCCATGGATACACTGGAACTGACCTGCTAGCGTTGTCACGCGCTGTTACTCAATGTCCCATCTTGGCATACGCTGAGTCAAAGACCATAGTACAGTTGAGACTCAGAAGCTAGCCATGGATGCACTGGAACTGACCTGTTAGCGTTGTCATGCACTGTTAGTCAGTGTCCCATCTTGGCATACGCTGAGTCAAAGACCATAGTACAGTTGAGACTCAGAAGCTAGCCATGGATACACTAGAACTGACCTGCTAGCGTTGTCAAGCGCTGTTAGTCAGTGTCCCATCTTGGCATACGCTGAGTCAAAGACCATAGTACAGTTGAGACTCAGAAGCTAGCCATGGATACAGTAGAACTGACCTGCTAGCGTTGTCAAGCGCTGTTAGTCAGTGTCCCATCTTGGCATACGCTGAGTCAAAGACCATAGTACAGTTGAGACTCAGAAGCTAGCCATGGATACAGTAGAACTGACCTGCTAGCGTTGTCACGCGCTGTTAGTCAGTGTTCCATCTTGGTATACGCTGAGTCAAAGACCATAGTACTCGTCGAGACTCAGAAGCTATCCATGGTGGACACCAAGAGCTGCTGGATTTGCCGGGTACACGCAGAGAATCAGTGCCTGGGTTTGGCACAAACAGAGAGTCACCTGCTAGACTGCAAACACTCTGAGAGGCACTGGTCAGTTTTGACACGCATTGAAAGTTGATAACTAGACCTGTCACACACAAAGAATTGCTGTATAGGTCAGCACACACTTATAGCCAGTATTAAACTTTGGTATACACTGGCAATCTGTGGCGGTCTTGGTAGAATATGAAAGTCATTGACCAATGTTGCCACAGATGGGGGGCACAAGTTACCCTAGCACAAACTAAGATTCTATGAACAGTTGGTCAAATGCTCAGAATCAGTGCCTTGTCCTGGTACACACTCACAGTCATTGACTGGGTATGACACACACACAGAGTCATTTATTGGGCCTATCAGACATTCAGAGCCACTGGCTAGTCCTGACACACACTCAAAGACACTAACTCGGGCTGGCTCAGACATCTTTACTGGCCCACCATTATAAACTCCCCTAGGAGGTTGTACATCAGGCATTGAAGGGCAAATGATCCTGGTAATAAATAATCATGTATTATTTTATTTGCAGTTGTCTCAGAGCTCCGTCGAGTGAAGAGACAAGCTATGACCCTGGGAGTGATGACAGCCGTCAGCACCTTCGTAACCATCGTTCTTTACCGTCTGGGTAAGCAACAGTGAGTAGATCTTCACAAGCCTGACCAGCAGGGACTGGACGAAGGGACGTGGAGTATGATACACTATTCCCATTCACACACCAGGGATGTGCAATTTGCACACCAACTGGTTTGCGAATGGTAATGCAATTTGTGTGGCAACATATGTACAAAATGGTTGCATTGCTATAGGTACAATCACAGGAGGTAGCAAAATGGCCTGTCTGGTGAATGTTAATTAGGAAGGTCCCAATTTGCAACCCCTATCATTAGCTGTGAATACAGGGGCGAAGACCTGCTAGGAGCAGCAGACCTCCATTCTTGTATTTGTGACCCCTATCATTAGCTGTGAATACAGGGACGAAGGCCTGCTAGGAGCAGCAGACCTCCATTCTTGTATTCACATTTATTCTATCATTAGCTGTGAATACAGTGATGAGAGCCTGCTAGGAGCAGCAGACCTCCATTCTTGTATTTGCATTTATTCTATCATTAGCTGTGAATGCAGGGGCGAAGGCCTGCAAGGAGCAGCAGACCTCCATTCTTGTATTTGCAATTATTCTATTATTAGCTGTGAATACAGGGGCGAAGGCCTGCTAGGAGCAGCAGACCTCCAGTCTTGTATTTGCAATTATTCTATTATTAGCTGTGAATACAGGGGCGAAGGCCTGCTAGGAGCAGCAGACCTCCATTCTTGTATTTACATGTATTCTATCATTAGCTGTGAATACAGGTGCGAAGGCCTGCTAGGAGCAGCAGACCTCCATTCTTGTATTTGCGACCCCTATCATTAGTTGTGAATACAGGGGCGAAGGGCTGCTAGGAGCAGCAGACCTCCATTTTTGTGTTTGCATTTATTCTATCATTAGCTGTGAATACAGGGGCGAAGGCCTGCTAGGAGCAGCATACCCCCATTCTTGTATTTGCGACCCCTATCATTAGTTGTGAATACAGGGGCGAAGGGCTGCTAGGAGCAGCAGACCTCCATTTTTGTGTTTGCATTTATTCTCTCATTAGCTGTGAATACAGGGGCGAAGGCCTGCTAGGAGCAGCAGACCTCCATTCTTGTATTTACATTTATTCTATCATTAGCTGTGAATACAGGGGCGAAGGCCTGCTAGGAGCAGCAGACCTCCATTCTTGTATTTACATTTATTCTATCATTAGCTGTGAATACAGGGACGAAGGCCTGCTAGGAGCAGCAGACCTCCATTCTTGTATTTGCATTTATTCTATCATTAGCTGTGAATACAGGGGCGAAGGCCTGCTAGGAGCAGCAGACCTCCAGTCTTGTATTTGCAATTATTCTATTATTAGCTGTGAATACAGGGGCGAAGGCCTGCTAGGAGCAGCAGACCTCCATTCTTGTATTTACATGTATTCTATCATTAGCTGTGAATACAGGTGCGAAGGCCTGCTAGGAGCAGCAGACCTCCATTCTTGTATTTGCGACCCCTATCATTAGTTGTGAATACAGGGGCGAAGGGCTGCTAGGAGCAGCAGACCTCCATTTTTGTGTTTGCATTTATTCTATCATTAGCTGTGAATACAGGGGCGATAGGCCTGCTAGGAGCAGCATACCCCCATTCTTGTATTTGCGACCCCTATCATTAGTTGTGAATACAGGGCGAAGAGCTGCTAGGAGCAGCAGACCTCCATTTTTGTGTTTGCATTTATTCTCTCATTAGCTGTGAATACAGGGGCGAAGGCCTGCTAGGAGCAGCAGACCTCCATTCTTGTATTTACATTTATTCTATCATTAGCTGTGAATACAGGGGCGAAGGCCTGCTAGGAGCAGCAGACCTCCATTCTTGTATTTGCATTTATTCTATCATTAGCTGTGAATGCTCAGGTTGAGGCCTGCTAGGAGCAGCAGACCTCCATTCTTGTATTTACATTTATTCTATCATTAGCTGTGAATACAGGGACGAAGGCCTGCTAGGAGCAGCAGACCTCCATTCTTGTATTTGCATTTATTCTATCATTAGCTGTGAATACAGGGGCGAAGGCCTGCTAGGAGCAGCATACCCCCATTCTTGTATTTGCGACCCCTATCATTAGCTATGAATCGAGGGGCAAAGGCCTGCTAGGAGCAGCAGACCTCCATTCTTGTATTTACATTTATTCTATCATTAGCTGTGAATACAGGGGCGAAGGCCTGCTAGGAGCAGCAGACATCCATTCTTGTATGTGCATTTATTCTATCATTAGCTGTGAATACAGGGGCGAAGGCCTGCTAGGAGCAGCAGACCTCCATTCTTGTATTTACATTGTGAAACTTTTTGCATTAAAGGGACTGACGCTGCTTTAAAAAAAATTACATGTGAGAAGACATCGGTGAGATCAAGCAGTGGTCCACTTGACTATTGGCTGTTACCCCTGTGATCGACTGACATGACTTTCAAAGGGCAAGTGGTCCCCTCGGAACCCTTTCCCCTTAGCAAAGTAGTTACCACCTCCTTTAAGGTTCCGGAAACTGACCAATGGTTTGTGACGGCAGTTACCGTGAGAAACCATTGTGCGTACAATGCCAATTTGCAGTTAAGAAGGAACGCCCATTTACAACCCTTCCTAATTGTGATTTGATATGTGTGACAAAACCTTTGCTTTTCCAACGAATTTAGTACACAGTAAATGTACATTTTGTGGTGGCAAACCCTGTGATTTTGTGAATTGTAGGGTTTGTGATTGTAAAATGGCTTTGTATATCTAACCCTAAATTGCGCTTCTAAACCATAGATTTGCAATAATGCCCATCTGCGTTCATTATTTAAGTCCATTGCTAATGTTCTGTTTTAAAGTATTTTTAATTGGCCCTTATTGCTCTAAGGATTGGCTACGTAATATGACTGTTATATTCCAGATGTCTATTCATATAAATGAAATATGTGACCTTGTCTAAGTTTTGTATCTATGTATGTGGTATGTATAGAGCGCTAACATAGCTGAAAGACAACAGAGTATGTTTATAGGTTCAAAGGCAAAGATACAGTCATTGCGTAATTGGAGAGTCAGCTGTTTATTAATAACAAATGCACACTGCTACTGCGTTGCGATCTAAGGTTCTTTAAGGAGGTGGATATTTAGCGCTTTCTTAAATTGGAACAGGATTGAGCAGTTCTGCTTGTTATGGGATTGATGTTCCATATCCTAGATGAATCGATGGAGAAGGCCATGTTTCCTTGTTGTTGATTGTTCCACCTCTTTGTCTCCAGTCTGATAGTGTCTTTGCTGTAGGTCCACAGGAGATGGTGGGTTACTAGCTAGACATGCAGGGGTCGTTAAGGCTTTGTAGATGATACAGCTGGTTTTGACGATGCTACAGGTTGTGAAGTGCAACCAGTGGAGGTCCATCAGGTTGAGGGGGTCGTTGGTCATAGTTCTTCAGGTCCTTCATTCGCCGTCCTGCTGCACTGCTGTATGAAGAATGCTCTTAAGGAAGAGCTTGTGGATCAGAGCATTGCTACCAAGCAGATGAATGGTGGGTCTAAAGTTGCTTCCTAGGCGGCCTCACTTAGTAGAAAAAGCTGGTCACAGGCCATCTTAGTTTTCTTAGCAATGCGCTCCTTGAAGATGAGATCTGTGTCTAGGGTGAAATGGCTTCGGCTGAAAATTTGTGTTCAACTCTATCCAGGTTCTTTGTCTTTGAGCCAGGTATGGCTAGTTGTTGCATGTTGTTCTTGGGGACCAGCAGGATTTCTATTTTAGTCAGATTAAACTTCAGGTAGGTGCTGTACATCCCGATCTGGACGAGGTACAAGAAGCACGTTAAGAATTGGATGTCTGTCGCAGGTGTGACCTTCAAATGCAGTTGTGAGTCATGAGTGTAGTGGTGACGTTTCATGTTATCTGTGAATAGAGCCACAAAGGGACTGAAGATGACACAGGACAATATGAAACGCTGAGGTACTCCACAGGTGGGCCACATCTTTGGGGACCAGCTGGTGCCCATGTGAATGAACTCATGTCAGATAGACAGGCAAGTGGAGAACCAGTGAAGGGCGTCTCCATGGAAACCCATTTGAGACTAAACAGTGTCAATGAGGATGGGGTGGCCAATAGTGTTGAAGGCAGCTGAGAGGTTCAGTAATATCAGGAGGCAAGGGTCATCTCTTTGGGTTATCAGAAGGATGCGGTCTCTGATTTGTAGGTTAGTCGTCTCTAAGCTGCAGCAAGATCTGATGCCAGATTGATAGCCCTGCAGGAGATGGTTGGTGTGGATCTTGAATTTGGGCTTTGCCTGCTTTTTCTGTGATCTTGTTACGATATGGTTGAAATCAAGACCTCAATAGTAGCACACATTAGATGCCCTGGACCAATCAGCATTGTTTGTGATGTGTCTAGTAGTCTAAATATAGATCCTAATTATCATGGTCATTCTCTTGTATTGTTATATCAATGGAGTCAGTTATTTCCCACACTTTAAAAATTTTTACATTGATGGTGGAAAGTGCCTCTTAAGTGCTTGTTGTTATTACTGGAAAACAGTGTAGACCTATGTTGGTCTTGCTGAAGAGTACCTTTGCTTCAATGCTCCTCGCACAGTCTCACAGCTGTTTATTCTTCCAGTCTGTATCCACTCTGTCTCTCCTGGTCCTTCTGTCTTGCAGTAGAACGAGAAATATTTTACAATCCCAAAGCGCGGAGTTCTGCTGATCTCCAGTCTTATGCAAAGAGCTGTGCTGGTCTACAACATGCCGTTCAAAGTGATGACCAGTCATTCCAGACTTCTGTAGCCTCTCTTCTGAAAACCACTCGATGCCTCCGTCCAGCTGAAAAGAATCATATTCTATTTCAAAAAGGTATGTGATTGTAGAGTATGTGTAATATGCGTGCATAACAAGGGCGGGATGTCAGTGTGCACCAGGGATCAGTGACTTATGAAGGTGTGAGGCGGAATCAGTAGAGCTGTGGGTTCATGGTAAGTTGAGTACACACACAGCACTAGAACCAACCTGTTATGCAGACGTATCATAATAAGATATTACTTTATATTACAAAACCATAGACATTCACTGAAAAAAGCAAAGGTTAAATTGGAGTAATACATAGGTCTTCTAATGATATCAAAAACTAATGTTTAAAAACAAAAAAAACACTGAAATTCACCAGATACACTTACCTGACATAACTATAACTTGCACCGCTATGATGCACTGCGTATTATCACACATATCACATCACTGTTAACATCTCAAATCTATGGTGGGGCAAGTTATACTTATGCCCTGCGTAGACTCAGTCAGTGTAATCAAGATGTCATCCTCAGTCAGTTTGATCTGGGGAATGGTTTGCAGGAGCCACGGACTTTCCTAAGTAAGGACAGTTGGAAGATCACACCCTTGACTCTGGCACTGATTTGAGATGTGAAAGGAAGGTCTGTATCATGTATAAAACCTTGATTTCTTATTTTCTGTGATGTGGTTGGGGTAGAGCCCCAGATCTTTAGGCCAATTAAATGGGGTTGTGATGTAACTCACCAACATCAGGGTTTCTGACTTGAGCTCGTTCAAACAGAAAAGATTTTCTTCATCCAGCCGTGATTTATGTGCATATTGTAGGGTCGGCAGTAGCTGCTCTGTACTCAATGTTTTAATTCAGATAGTAAATTTATAAGCCATTTGTTAACAACTTTGCAATTTTTTCATGAATTTGCATAAAATTTGTCAGGCGCTTCCCATGTGCGGACCACGGACCAGATTTATCGATATTTCCCAAACACAGCATGACAACCTTGTGTGCTGCGTGAAAGGGAGAAGGGAGAAATGCGGCATATATGCCAATATATGACGCATTCCTGCTCCCTGCCTGCGCTAGTACTCAGTAGTAGTGTCGTCCAGCTGTTGAAGCTCCAGCCTGGTGCGCTGCATGAAAGGGAGAAGGCAGAAATGCGGCATATATGCCAATATCTGATGCACTCCTACTCTCTGCCTGCACTAGTACTCAGTAGTAGTGTCGTCCAGCTGTTGAAGTGTCAGCCTGCTACACTGCGTGAAAGGGAGAAGGCAGAAATGCGGCATATATGCCAATATCTGATGCACTCCTGCTCTCTGCCTGCACTAGTACTCAGTAGTAGTGTCGTCCAGCTGTTGAAGTGTCAGCCTGCTGCGCTGCGTGAAAGGGAAAAGGGAGAATGCGGCATATATGGCAATATCTGACTCATTCCTGCTTTCTGCCTGCACTAGTACTCAGTAGCAGTGTCGTCCAGCTGTTGAAGTGCCAGCCTGGTGCGCTGCGTGAAAGGGAGAAAGCAGAAGTGCGGTATTTACGCCAAAATCTGACGTATTCCTGCTCTCTGCCTGCACTGCTCACAATCTGCTACTTAGAGACAATGAAGTCACTCTTGCACCATTGTGCAAAGGCTCATGCATTGTAGGCAGGATTGTTTTGGGCAGGAAGGGACACCTTAGGTATATACCCCAAAGATTTTGTAATCCCGATTTTTTAGATAAAATTTTCATGGACGGCTCTTGAGAAAGTCATATTTTCTTTCCGTGGCCATTCAAAAGGGGTTTTCCAAATCTAACTATATTCATTTGCCATTTGCAGATTTACTTTCATGGTTAATGCTTTATTGTCCTGATGATAACCCTCGAATTCTATAGAGGTCGAAACCTGTCAACACCATTGAGGTGTCATATCCCAAATCAGGGGCAGGCATGCCACGGCCAAGCCTTTCATTGAGAGGGGTTTGTTCATGACCATATACCTTCCTGCCTCATGATCAAGGGCCAGGGATTATCCCTCAAACAAAAGGAACAAATGATGGACAGAATGCTGAACAATGCAAACATTCACCCCCAGTCACAAAGATCTGGGTTTAATCCATTGTTCTTTTGCTCACCAAGCCACCACAGTTTGGACCCAGCCATATGCAAATCAGTCTTGACCCTGCTCCTTATGGGAACAGTCCAGCCTGAACTGCCAAGCCAGGTCCTTCCTGGACTCGAAACAAGCATCCTGGGACCGGTTTTGGGGCATCACCCCCATCAGCCAGGCTAGCTTGAATCCAGTGGTGCAGTGAGCACAGGACCCACGTTTGGGCATACCCTTCCTGCTTAGGATGATACAAACAAAAGGAACAAATGATGGACGGAATGCTGAACAATGCAAACATTCACCCCCAGTCACAAAGATCTGGGTTTTTAATCCATCGTTCTTTTGCTCACCAAGCCACCACAGTTTGGACCCAGCCATATGCAAATCAGTCTTGACCCTGCTCCTCATGGGAACAGTCCAGCCCGAACTGCCAAGCCAGATCCTCCCTGGACCGGAAACAAGCATCCTGAAACTAGTTTCGGGGAATCACCCCTCATCAGCCAGGCTGGCTTGAATCCAGTGGTGCAGTGAGTAAGGGACCCACGTCTGGCCATTTCCTTCCCACTTAGGATGACACAAACAAAAGGAACAATTGATGGACGGATGCTCTCGAGATGAGGTGTCTCCGTTGTAGCTCAGATCACTGTCCATGACTTTGTGCTCTCCACCAGCTGCCAAGGGTCGTCTTGGTCTTCCTCCTGCACCACATCCTGAAGTAGTTGCTGCTTGGGTGCAGTTGTGCTTAGATCATTGTAACTTGTATATGTGTTTGCCGGGTTGTTGAATAACACAACTGTAGAGAACACACGTCATTGCTATTAGGAGAGAAGCACATTAAGGAAAATTCAATGATATGTCTGGAGCTCATAGAAGCCTCCCAGTACAGCAGCAGACCGCTTTTAAGATCTTCTGCCTGAAGCGTGGAGTTTTCCACAGATTGCAACGCTCCTGCTTGAAGGAATGTTTTAAGAGGTATGGATACCTGTTTGAACAATATAGGGGGGACGAGGGGCAAATAAAGGTCCAGCATACACGCCCCCACTCAGGCTGTGCACAGTGAATGGTATGCAGTTCCTGACAGAAAATGGGGAAAAAGGTCAGATCTAGTGAGTAGACTTGTGTAGAGGTGAGGTAAAAATAACTAAGGAAAACCCAATGACATTTTAATAACTGGGTTCCCTTGTTATGGTTAAAAACATATGCTGGCTAGAAATGGATACAATGGTCCTATAAAGCACAATGTGATGTTTTACAAGAAGGTCAACATGTTTCTTGCCTCATTACTGTCGAAAAAATCAGGACAATTCATTGGGACTAGTGTCCTAATCTACTCTTGTGTGGGTCGGTGACAAGTGTCTGTGAGTTATGCCGTACACTTCAAAATATGAGACAAGTATACAGTATACCTTCAGGATAAAAACGACCTAAAGAGAAAGATAAAGCAAAGAAAATGAACAGAACAAACAATAGCATGCTGTGCATTGCAGACATGTGCATGCTGAGGTCGTCATCATCATCCTTATATTGCAGGTGTGGAACACCCTGGTTTAAGCATGATTTATACAAAGATACCGCACACCAACAAGACAGACACTTAACACTCAGCGGAAGCCCAGAGGTATAGCATGGGGACAGAAGTGGAGGTTAAAGCCCCTGTCCCAAGTAAGAAGGCTTGCCAAGTATGGGGAAAACTGCACCCCAACAATGGATGGCAGAGTGGAATGCTCATTGGCATTTCAAGTACCTTGTGGAAATAATATGGAAAGAATCAAATGATTGTGACCATCAGAAACAGGAAATGCTAGTGGGGCCAGTCCAGTGGAGCCAGTCCTGGGAGGGCGAGAGTGGGGGGGACTGCATACTCACGGTATGCTGCAAGCGCGTCTAGTGGTTGACTTACCCCTCATTCTGCCAACTCGGAAGTGGCCTGAGAGGCAAGAGAGCGGTCATTAAAAAGGTCTGTGCAGATTGGCCGATGCAGAGCCAGTGCGGGAGAGGTCGCGTGGGTAGGTAACTGCACGTTGATGGAACAGCATTCAGATGCAGACGCCATCTTGGAAGTGGCACGTAGTTAAATATAATGATGGGAGAGTCTCTTCTGAATGTAATGACAGTGTGGGGAGGAGAGGGGGGATGGGTCTAGGATGGCATGAGAGCCAGGGGGGCCCAAAGTTTATATGCCTGCAGGAAGTGGGCTTATATCATATTGGCGGGTCGTACTGTAACGAGCGCCATATTAATAGTGGCCAGCTAAGCTAGTGAGTGCCCATGAAAATCCCTTACCATAAAGGGGGACTCTGGGGGGGCGTTCAGTGGTGGATGCCATATGAGTGGTGGCAGTGGCTAGCCCATAACGCTGAGAACATTATACCAAAGCGTGACACCAATCAAGGTCATGATGATGACAGCGGGCAGAGTGACAAACATGTGTATAAGCGAGCTGCCCAAAGTTAGGTGACTACCACATGCAATGGACCCATGTCGCAGTGTGAAGGGGGCTATACACTAGGGGGATTACTGCCCTTAGTAGTGAGAGGGCTAAAGAAGACGAATATCCTTGTACTGCACAGCTGGGAGCTTAGGCTGGTGCTAGGCCGTGGAGATTAACACACACAACAACCAGTCCTAGAGTGATACCCCGCTGGCTAGCCTCCATGGATGTGTAGGTGAGGGTAGAGGCACAGTAGAAACCCCCTATGTGGTGAGGTGAGAGAAGGGTTCAAATGGTTACCTCACCCCAAGGATATCATCGTTAAGGGGAAACAGCCTTTACAACGAGGTTTTTACCACGTTGTACCTTCACCACGCATTTTTTACCACACATGTTTTTAGAACCCATATGCTTTTACAACGTATGCCTTTACCACACATTTAAGGTAAGTTCGAGGTCTGGGGGGTCTCCCCCCACAAATACATTATTTAAATATATATTATCTACTGGCGGTCGCCAGTAGATAGTTATAGTTAGGACCTATTATCCATAGGAAATTCGTAACATTCTTTTCCCAATAACTTTGGCGCCGGTTAACGAATCTTCGTGAAATTTTCAAAACTTATGGCCTGCTCCGGTCCGCTCCTATCTTGAAAGTTTTGGGGTGATTTGGCAAGCGGGGGCCGAGAAAAAAGGGGGTCCCAAAACGTGTTTTCTCCATGTTAATTCCCATAGGAAACTTTAGCCACGGCTACAGCCGGAACTGCTGAACGGAATTACACCAAATTTGGCAAAAAGGTAGTGCTTGGTTCAAAAAGCGCCCTTTTTTTTTTAAATGGTGTAAATCCGTTCAGCAATTCCAGAGAAATTTCAAAAATAAGAGTCAAAAAATCAATTTCCCATAGGAAACTTTATGCAAGGCTACAGCCGAAACTACTGAACGGATTTACCCCAAATTTGGCAAGAAGGTACTGCTTGGCTCAGAAAGCGACCTTTTTAAAAATGGTGTAAATCCGTTCAGTAGTTGCTGAGAAAATCAAAAATAAAAGTTTCGATATTTAGAGGCACGGAGGATCCGCGGACCCTCCAGACCACGAGCTTCATGCTAATTGGCTGTCAACACTCCAAACCAGGAAGTGTTGGCAGCCATCTTATGCCTCGGTAGAACCGAGGCACAAGAAAACAGAAAAACTAAGGCGCAAAACAAGAAAAGGGGCAGGGTAGAAACACCCTGACCCCCTAGGCCTGCTCAGGGGTCCCACAAGGACCCCCAGGGCCCAAAAAAGCATTTTTGTTTTTATAAAATCGCCGAGATGCGCGGAGGATCCGCGGATCCGGCTGCGAAAATAAAAAAAACGAAGTGCGGGCTTCCGCGCTTCGTTAATATTTAGCCCCCGGGTGGGCCAGGTCCCGGGGCAGTGAAAAAAATAAGTGTGGGGGGGTCCCAATCCCCCCCACACTGCCCCGAGGACCGCCACCCCAGGGGCTTTGCATAAATATTTGCGGGGGCACACAGCCCCCGCAGCCCCGGGACCGCCACCCCCGGGGCTTGTTTTTATAAAGTTGGGGGGCCTCTGAGGCCCCCAAGCCCGGGGACCGCCACCCCCCGGGGCTCCCATTAATTATATTTGCGGGGGCACACTGCCACCCCGCAGCCCCGGGGACCGCCACCCCCCGGGGCTTCTTTTTTAAAAAATAAACATGTACCTGTGTGGGGGGGCTCGAGTTCCCCCACATGCCCCGGGGACCGCCACCTCCCCGGGGCACTAATAAGTAAATTAGGGGTCCGTTAAGGACCTCCGAGCCCGGGGACCACCACCTCCCGGGGCTATGTACTGGGTGGGAGGGGGCCGCGTGGCCCCCCTCCTGGAGCCAGTGATGGCCCTGGGGACTGCCAACCCCCAGGGCCGGCTCCTGCATTGTCCCGGGGTGCCTACCCCCAGGACACTGTAGTTTGCTATGGCAGGGCGGGAGCCTCGCGGCTTCCGTCCTGTCATAGCAAACTGCTTTGGTTTTTGGAAGAGAGAGCAGGGAAACCTGCTCTCTCTTCCAAAAACCAAAGACGATTGCTGTTCCACACGGGGAGCTGCATCTTAGCAGCTCCCCATGTGAAAAAGCAATGCCGGCTCCTGCAGGAGGCGGGGAGCCGGCTGGGACCGTGGGGGCATTGGGGCTCCCCCCACGGTCCCCAACGAGAGGCCATGCCCTGGGGGATGGGGTCCCTGGGGCCATGATTGGCCCGGGAAGGGGGCCACGTGGTCCCCCTCCCCCATGATTAAAAAAAATGTAAAACAAATAAAAAAGCAAAGGCCGGCCCCGGGGGATGGGGTCCCCGGTGCCATAAATGGCCTGAGGAGGGGGGCCACGCAGCCCCCCTCCAATAATTTTAATTAAAAAAAAATACTGGCCATGCCCCGGGGGATAGGGTCCCCGGTGCCGAATATGGCCTTGGGAGGGGGGCCACGCGGCCCCCTTCCATTATTAAAAAAAAATATATATAGGGGTCAGGCCTTGGGGGATGGGGTCCCCAGGGCCAATAAAGTAGGAAAAGAAGGGGGGCCACACAGCTCCCCTTCTTAAAAAAAAGAATTTAAAAAAAAGACTGGCATAGCGCTGGAGGCCTTGCCCCCTCCCTGCAGCACTCTGCAAACGCGCCCCCTGGCGCATTGTAAGATGGGGAAGTAATTCCCCTTGAATACTGGGGTCCCTGGGGGCCAACTAGCCCACCAGGAACCTCCAGTATGCGCCAGGGAGCTGCCTTGCAGAGAGGTGTTCAGAGGCCACGCCCCTTTTTACACCTCTTTGCAATGCAGCTCTGTGGCCCTTACTGGAGGTACCTGGTGGGCTAGTTGGACCCCAGGGACCCTCAGTATTCAAGGGGACTTAATTCCCCAACTTAAAATGCACCACGGGGCGTGTTTGCACAGTGGGGAAGGGAGGGGGCGGGGCCTGAGGTGACATGTGTGCAAACACGCCCTGTGGCGCGTTTTAAGTTGGGGGATTAAGTCCCCTTGAATACTGAGGGTCCCTGGGGTCCAACTAGCCCACCAGGTACCTCCAGTAAGCACCACCGAGCTGCGTTGCAGAGAGGTGTAAAAAGGGGCATGGCCTCTGAACACCTCTATGCAACGGAGCTCCCTGGCGCATACTGGAGGTACCTGGTGGGCTAGTTGGCCCCCAGGGACCCTCAGGATTGAAGAGGAATTAATTCCCCAACTTAAAACGCGCCACAGGGTGAGTTTGCACACATGCCACCTCAGGCCCCGCCCCTTCCTTCACCACTGTGCAAACGCGCTCCCTGGTGAGTTGTAAGTTGGGGAATTAATTCCCCTTGAATACTGAGAGTCCCTGGGGGCCAATTAGCCTACTAGGTACCTCCAGTATACGCCACGGAGCTGCGTTGCAGAGAGGTGTTCAGAGACCATGCCCCTTTTTACACCTCTCTGCAATTCAGCTCTGTGGCGCTTACTGGAGGTACCTGGTGAGGTAGTTGGATCCCAGGGACTCTCAGGATTCAAGGGGACTTAATCCCCCAACTTAAAACGTGACACAGGGCGCCTTTGCGCAGTGGTAAAGGGAGGGGGCGGGGCCAGAGATGACGTGTGCAAACACGCCCTGTGGCGCGTTTTAAGTTGGTGAATTAAGTCCCCAGGGGGTCTGTAGACAAGGGTGCCTCTAAGGGTGGTGTTGGGGCCCGTGTGGATCTGGAAGTGCATGTGTTCGGCGGTGCTGAGAGTGTCGTCGGTGCTGGTCGAGACCCTGATGGTGTACTTGTGGACGATGGCAATTCCTCCTCCTACTGCGTTGACGCGGTCTCTGCGGGTGATCTTATAGCCGTCTGGGATGGCTATGGCGATGTCGGGGGCGGAGGAGTCGTTCATCCAGGTCTCTGTCAGGAAGGCGACGTCTGGTGATGATGTGTCGAGCAGGTCCCAGAGCTCGACGGCGTGTTTGTGTGCGGAGCGGGTGTTCAGTAGGATGCATCGGAGGTGGTTGTGGTCCTTCTTGGCGGGCGCCTCGGTGGCTCTGAGGCTGGTGTAGCTGCAGTTCCGGCAGGTGAAGGGACCATGGGTGCGTTTTGGTGCGGCCTTGAAGCAGTTGTGCGTCCGTCCGGGGTTGAGAGCGTGGAGTGTGGTGGCATCGTATCGGCGTCGGTCCTCGAGGCTGGTGCGGGGGGCGCACGGCCCAGGGGGTCTGGCGCTGGGCGCGGTCCAGGCACGGACGGGCGCAGACGGGCTTGCCTTAGGCGCGCCTTCGGTGCGCCAGCGGCGCGGCTGCGCAGCGGCCGCCATATATGGGGAGGTGGGAGGGAGTAGCAGCTGGGAGGCAGGGGCAGCGAATGGGCAGTCAGGGGGGCGGGGCCGCAGGGGACGCAGCGGCGGGAGTGGAGAGAGGCAGCGAGGGGTACAGAAGGCAAAAAGGACACAGGGAAATGGGGGCAGTGAGGGAAACAGACGGACAACGGGCACAATGCAATGGGGGCAGCGAGGGAACAGAAGAAAAATGGACACAATGCAGTGGGGGCAGCGAGGGAAACAGAAAGAAAATGGACACAATACAGTGGGGGCAGCGAGGGAAACAGACGGAAAACGGGCACAATACAATGGGGGCAGCGAGGGAACAGAAGAAAAATGGACACAATGCAGTGGGGGCAGCGAGGGAAACAGAAAGAAAATGGACACAATGCAGTGGGGGCAGCGAGGGAACAGACGGAAAACGGGCACCGAGGCCACAAGCAGAGGGGCCGAGACCACAAGCAGAGGGGCGAGCCCATGTCAGCCCTGTCCACATATGGCTTCGTTAGATTAATCGAATGAGAGGCAATATATTGAAATAAAGAATTCAAGCAAAATCAGTAACCAAACCACATCAAAGACAGACATGCATATAACAAGATTTTTTTGATCTTTTTATTCTCTGATGTGCTTGGTAAAACTGAACCAGCATATGGCTTCAGCCTGTTGACATGGAGCATCCGATGGGCGCTCCTGGGAGTTCCCAGGTCTACCAGATAAGTAACCTCTCCCTTCTGTTCAACAATTGTATGGGGGCCACTCCACTTGTCTTGGAGGGCTGCTGGGGCCACTGGCTCCAACACCCACACCTTCTGCCCTGGCTGGTAAACAGTCAGCACAGCCTTTTGGTCATGCCAGGCTTTCTGTAATTCCTGGCTAGCCTCAAGGTTTTTGGTTGCCTTTTTCATATACTCAGCCGTCCTGGAGCGGAGACCAAGTACATAGTCCACTATGTCCTGTTTAGGGGGTTTGAGAGGTAACTCCCAACCTTCCTTCACCAGACACAATGGACCCCTGACAGGATGGCCAAACAAAAGTTCAAAGGGGCTGTAGCCAATCCCCTTTTGAGGCCTTTCCTGTATGCAAATAAAAGGCAGGGCAAGAGTATGTCCCATCTTCACCTAAGCTTTTCTGGGAGCCCTTTAGTCATGCCCTTTAAGGTTTTGTTGAACCTTTCAACTAAACCATTGCATTGTGGGTGATACGGTGTGGTGAATTTTTAATTCACTCCACACTCCTTCGACATTGCAGTCAAGTAACTGGACATAAAGTTTGCACCTTTGTCAGATACTACCTTCTTAGAAAAGCCCACTCTTGAGAAAATTCCCAGGAGGGCCCTTGCCACCCCAGGTGCTGTAGTGGTCCTAAGGGGAATGGCTTCTGGGTACCTGGTGGCATGGTCCACCACCACCAGGATAAATCTGTGCCCAGATGCTGTTTGGGGATCCATGGGACCAACTATGTCAATCCCCACCCTCTCAAAAGGAACCCCCACCACAGGTAGTGGTATCAGGGGGGCCTTTGTGGTGCCACCTGCCTTCCCACTGGCTTGGCAGGTTACACAGGAGCGACAAAACTCCTTGGTGTCTTCAGACATGTGGGGACAGTGAAAGTGAGGGACAATTCTGTCCCAAGTCTTGTTCTGGCCCAGGTGACCTGCTAAAGGAATATCATGGGCTAGTGCCAATAGGAAGCCACTGAACTTCAGCGGTATAACCAACCTCCTGGCTGCTCCAGGCTTGGGGTCTCTACTCTCTGAGTACAGGAGTCCATCATCCCAATATATCTTATGGGTGCCACTAGCATTCCCAGCAGCCTCAGCAGCAGCTTGCTGTCTGAGGGATTCAAGAGAGGGGCAGTTCAGCTGCTCCTGGCTCAGATCTGCCCTGGAAGGGCCCCCTGTCCCCAAGAACTCAACCTGATCAGGTTCAAGCGCCTCTGGGACAGTTCCTTCTTCAGGCCTGAGATCATCTCCCTCAAGAGACTGATCTGCTTCCTGGGCCAAGGGGGAAGGCACTGCCTTAACCCTACTGCTCCTCCTCTTGGGAGGCACCTGGTCCATTGTTCCAGAATCCAGGACCTGTTCAGCTTTTGACATTTTGGCCTGTGACCTAGTCACAGCAAAGACATGAGCAGGGATCCCTAGCATTTCTGCATGTGTCCTGAGCTCCACCTCTGCCCAAGCTGAGGTTTCAAGATCATTGCCAAGCAAGCATTAGACTGGTAGGTCTGCACTCACCACAACCTTCTTAAGGCCAGTTACCCCTCCCCAGGAGAAGTTAACAACTGCCAGAGAATGGTCTGTTCTAACATTGCTAGCATTAGTCACTTGGTACATTTCACCAAGTATAATCTGCCCAGGATCCACAAGATCTTTTGTCACCATTGTGACACTTGCTCCTGTGTCCCTGAATGCCAAAGCCTCTCTTCCATTAATTAAAGGCTGCTGTCAGTATTTGCCCAAATTATTGGGACTCACTAAGGGGGACATATCCATGCCCCTATCACAGACTAGGACAGCCTGAGTTGGTACTCCGACTAGGCCAGAGCCCATCTCAGTACCCAGGGTCAACCCTACTACACCCTTATTCTGAGTACCTCCACCACCAATTGTAGCTGGACTAGGGGGAACAGTTGCCTTAGGGGCAATGGTGGATGGATTAGAGTCTTTGGACTTGGTGCATTCACTTGTCCAGTGAGTTTTCTGCTTACAGATTTTGCACCATGGTTTCTTTTGGCCTTTTCCTTTACTAGATTGGGAATCCCCACCAGATGCAGATTTTTGAGGACCTTGTGAAGACTTCTGGTCTTTACCCTTTTCCCCACCCTTGTCAGAGTTTTTGGAATCTTGCTTCTTCTGGTCATCACCTTGGTTCTTTACCTTCTGCATCACCCTGGTTCTGACCCATTTGTCTGCCTTCTTTCCCAATTCTTGGGGAGAGGTCAGATCAGAGTCCACCAGGTACTGATGCAACAGCTGATTTTGACAGTTATTAAGAATCTGCTCCCTCATGATAAGATTGTACAATCCTGTGAAGTCACATACCTTACTGCCCACTAACCAACCTTCCAGAGCCTTAGCAGAACAATCAACAAAGTCCACCCAGTCTTGAGTCTGTGCTTTTTGGGTATCTCTGAACTTTAACCTGTATTGTTCAGTGGTTAGGCCAAACCCATCTATCAGTGCGCTCTTCAGGACATGGTAATCATCAGCATCCTCTTCTCTAACAGTGAGGAGCTTCGCTCTACCTTTGTCTGTAAAGGAGAGCCACAAGAGTGCTGCCCACTGCTCCTGGTGGACCCTTTGAACTTTACATGCCCTTTCCAGTGCAGTAATCCATTTGTGGATGTCATCCCCACTGTGGTAGGGAGGGACAATCTTGCTCAGGTTTCTATGGTCATAAGACCTTTCCCTATCCCTAGGGAAGTTGCTGCCACCATGGGACTCTAGTCCCAACTTTCTTCTTTGTCTATGAAGCTCTAGGGACTCCCTGTCTATAGCCAACTGCTCTTTTCTGATTCTCGATTGAGCTTGCTCATACTTGAGCAGTCTCTCTTTCCTTTCATGAGAGGATTCCCTCCTATGAGAGGAAACAGAGGTCCCTACTGAGGTGTCAGAATGGTTAGATTCCTCAGAAGGAGATCTTGACTTTCTAGGCACACTCACAACTCTTCCTGGTGGGACAAAGGGGAGGCCATTCTGATCCTCCTCATCTGCAGGAGGAGCTGGATTTTCCAGGGCAAGATCATTGTCATCTTCCTGGCCAGTTTCAGAGGTCAGGTCCTGGGTTTCTTCACCCCTGGTCCCTTCCTCATCTTCTGCCCCACCCTCTCTGCCTACCCCTTCAGACCCTGTGGGTCTTCTGAGATCATCCAACAGAAGCACCTCTATGATGCGTTGGGTGTTAGCACTTTTGCCTGTCTTCAGCTTCCTAGTACTGCACAGTGCTCTCAATTCCAAGAATGGGAGGTTGTCATACTTGGATGGTAGAAGCCCATTGGCTTCTGGCAGGGACCCTCTGGTTCCTGGTCTTGAAGACATCACTAGTGAGGTGTGGTATATGCACTACCTACTCTAGTGTGGCCTACTAAACTCTCTTGAGTTGTAGAAAGGGTGTGCTAAGCCCTTGACACACAACTCTAAGTTCAGTAGAACTTACTGTATTTCTAAGCTTGAATTTATATGTACCTGAGGTACCTTTAGTGGTTTTCAGTTAGTCACACACTTGAGATTATCTGGTAAAACAAAGGCAAGGTTGAATCCAACCGCTGCACACCAATGTGAGAAGTTGGCCTGGTATATGCTGTCCACTAGTTATAGTGGGCACCTTGCACCAGACCCAAACGACCTCTATTGATAGGTTTAAAGACAACCTTTATTGAAAGCTATCCTAGTGGTAGCTATGGAGAGCAGCCTTCAGGCTAAGTCTTGAAGGAGTGTTAAGCTGTTTGTTTTACCAGTCTATAATCTCATGAATGACCAAATGACAGGAGAACCACACCAGGTATATATATAACATATATGTATTTATTACTAAACACTACCCAATAGTCTCTTTATGAGGCTAGAAGTCAAAGTACACAAGTTACAAGTCAAATAGCACAGTACATTAGCACAATATACGATTAGCCCTAGGGGCGTAGCAAACCATATATTAAGAAAGTGGTATAAGAACCACAACTTAAGTAGACAAAGGCCTAGAGCCTGTAGAATCGCTGGGACCCCAAGGAACCACCCAAGGTAGTGACGCAGGGGACCCTTGGGGGCCGTGTGCAGTGTGTGAACACAGCCGCGAGCTCTGTGAAAGTATGTGGGAAAGTCATGGTTAGAGTTTTAAAGATTAAGGACACTTAGAAATGGACTAGGACCAAACCCTCTTGGACTTAGACAGTTCTATGGTCAACACCCACGGGAGCACCGGAGTACTCGAGTTACCTCACCCAGGGAAGCCGGGTGCGTAGGTGTCGAATGGTGTCAGGTCGCGACGTCGATTTCAATGGCAGCCTGCAAAGAAGTGCTGCTGCCAGGAAGATGCGAAGTGTCCGAAGAGATCCAAGCCTGGATCAGAGATGAGAAGAACCTGAAAGTAGAGGGGGACAGAGTCTGGGTCACTTGCCAGTGACCAAGGGCATGATAGTCGAATGCCCACCGATGTCGTGTGTTTCAGTTGAAAGAGGTGAAGCTTGACTCTTCAGCCATGAGGCCCAGGAGGCGTCGACGACAACCAGGAGCTGGATTCCAGCTGTCCCATGAAGGGTGTCGAGTGCTGCAGTGTTGGTGTCCGGATTGAGCAAAAGAAGCCTTGGCAACAGCAACCCATGCAGAAAGGAGAAAGATGCTTCTGTGCAGACCAGCAAGGTCTGAGGGACTCACCACATGGTGGGGAGTCAGGGCACATCTGGAGCAACCAGGAAAGCCCAAGGAAAATCAGAGTTACCTTCACAGGGACCCACCAGTTGACGGACCAGGGATCGCGAAGGAGCCCCAAGTGGAAATGCAGGAAGCGGGCCCACGGAACACTCATGGAGTGTAGGCTCACAATCTTCAGTGCAAACGGTGCTCGGGGCCTGGGCTACAAGTTACCTAAAGCAGGACTTCAATAGACATGGAGAAGTCAATGCACTAGGAAATGTATACGGTGTCTAGGAGTTCCGGTTCCACATCACTCGTGAGGGCTGTGGGTCTCAGCTTTGCTGGGGACTCGGGCCGACCTTTGCGAAGTCTGGAAATCTTCTTCCTGGGCTACAATCACTTCGGAGTCTGGTGGGAGCTTCGGAGATACAGACCGGCAATTGCTTCATTGTTGCCTGCCAAGCAGGGGAGTCACTCCTTGACCCCAAGGGAGATTTCTACAGTCCTCTAGTCTTGAGTAGAGCATCGAAGTTCCAGGTTTCAGTTGCAGAGTTTCATCCAGGGATATCTAAAGCCCTGTTGTCAGGGATTCCTTTCTTATAACCAAGGAAGGGGTTGGACTAACTCTGGGGACCCACCTATGGGAGGATTTGGAAAGAGGGGTGGCTACACCCATTTCCTTTGTCCAGTTTCACGCCAGAGCAGGGGCTGGCAGCCCCTGCAACCGGTTTGAACTGGGGTATGCACTAGGACACCAAATGTGTCCCCCAGTGCAGGACTTCAAAGCACTCTTGGAGTGCACCCACCCAGCCCCAATCCACTAAGGCCTGTCTGGGAGATGGTAACACCTCCCTGTGACAGGAAACCTATTGTCCAGGCCTCCCCTGCCGGAGTTTAGGTCAGCAGCAGGAGGTCAGACTCGTGTCTGTGGCTGCAACATCCATTTTGTGATGCCAGGGCTCTGTTTAGTTGGTACCTGGTATACTGGTGCTGTCATGTCTCTCCCTCTAGAAGGGCGGGATCATACTCCTATACCAGTTACTGGTGTGGGGGTATGATTCCAAGGTGTTTGACACCAAACATGACATGTTTCCGTGCAGCCATCCCAAAGTTAGCATTTACCACGAGGATATAATGCACTTAAGAGTATATGGTCATGCTGCACCACAGACAACCCTGGAGAGGAGATTCCGAAGGCTGCAGAGGGGCTCTGCTCATGCATGGGCACCCTCTCACATAAAACCAAGCACCCTGCCATCAGGATTGATAAGGCCTGCCATAGGGGTGACTGATAGGAGTATATGTGCAGTGTTAGGGTGAGATATAGTGAACCTATATCTCAGCAAGGGGTGCATGCACCAGCTTACTCAGGCTGCTGTAGAAGTCCTGTGGTGTCATTTTGGAAGGCTGCCCAGGGGTGGCATAATACATGCTTCAGCCCCTGGTAGGCCTCTGGGGTACCTATGTCCTGGGTGCATAGTATACCATATACTAGGGACTTATAAGGGCACCCCAGAATCCAATCTGAAGTGTACTTAAGGTACATGGAATCAATTTAGAGAGGAAGCAGCTAGGCTGTGGTCCTGGATAGCAGGGCCCCAGCCAGACTTAATTAAAAAAACAGTGTAAAATCAGCAAAAAGTGGGGGTAACCATAAGAGGCAGATCCTACTCTCCTACAGTGAGCACCCGGGTTCGCAAGGGTCCTATGGGAGACTTCGCCAAAGGTGGGCAGGGTCCCCAGCAGAGAAGTGGGGGGGACAGGGGTAAACTAAGGGAGTTCCAGAGAGGGCCCCAAAGTAATTCCCAAGGGAAGCAAGGAGTGGTGTCCCAGTCTCCCCCCTGAGAAGAAGCCAGTGCCCCCGACAGGTAGGCCTGTTCATAGGGGGCCCCTTACTTGTTTTAAATGTGGTCAAGTGGGCCACCGGTATTATGATCCCCAGTGTCCCCAGAGGGACCTCAATGCCCCACCCCGCACACCACCCCGCCAGCTTGCTAGTGTAGGCCTGGGAGGGGAGGAGGTGGGTGCCCAAGGTGGGTGGGATCCCGTGGAATTGACCCTTGTCTCGCTAGGAGACTTTGAGAAGGTCCCTAACCCCACGCTGCCTGATAACACTAAGAAGTACAGGCAGTGGGTGACCATCAATGGCCATAGGGTGGAAGCTCTGAGGGACACCGGAGCTAGTGTGACTGCTGTCAGCTCCCGGTTGGTGTCCAAGGAGCAGGTTGTCCCCCATGCATTCTGCCCAGTAGTGTCAGCAGACAACTCTGAGAGCCAGTGTGAGGTGGCTCAGGTTCCCTTTGAGTGGGGGGGGAGGTCTCAGGAACTCTTCAAGTAGCTGTGAGGCCAGCCATGCCGGTAGACTGTCTGTTGGGCAACGATTTAGAAAACTCCCCGTGGGCTATGGTGGAGAGGAAATCTCACTTGGAAATGTTGGGTCTGCCTGAGTGGGTGTGTGCGACCAATCGGTCCATGGCAGCCAGTAAGGATGTTCAGAAGGACCTGGAGCCTGAAAGTATGGCCCATGCCCCTGCCTTACAGAGAAGGGGTAGGGGGCGCGGGAAACCACCCCCCATAGTTCCCACGGTCCAGGAAGGAGCAGAACTTGAGGGGGATGCCCTGGACCCTACAGGGGAACAGGTAGCCGAACTGGGGGACCTGCCTGAGCTGACCCATTGGCAGCAGGAAGGAGGGCCCACCAGGGAGGAATTTTGTGAACAGCAGAAAACGTGCCCTTCTCTCGGGCTGCGGCGACAGGCTGCAGCCTAGGCAGCAGGTGATCAGTCAGGGTCACATCTGATCTATTGGGAGAATGACCTCCTTTACAGCGAGCCTAAGGTTGCTGAGCCTGGGTCAGCCCATGTGCTGGTGGTACCCCAGTGCTTCAGAGCCTTCCTACTGGGGTTGGCTCATGTTGTGCCATTGGCAGGACATCTGGGGCAGACCAAGACCTTCGAGAGGCTGGTCACCCACTTTTTTTGGCCCCAGATATGCAGGAGCTCAGATGCTCACTGCAGGACATGTGAGACTTGCCAGGAAAGTGGGAAGAGTGGGGGGAAGATCAAAGCCCCACTCCAGCCCTTTCCAGTTGTCAGTACCCTGTTCGAGCGAGTGGGCATTGACATTGTGGGGCCTCTGGACCCCAAGACAGCCATGGGCAACAGGTTCATCCTGGTCTTGGCGGACCATGCCACCCGGTACCCTGAAGCCATCCCACTCCGGACAGTGACGGCCCCTGTGGTGGAACGTGCACTGATGGAGATTTTCTCCCGTGTGGGGTTCCCCAGAGAGGTGGTGTCTGATAGGGGAACTAACTTCATTTCCAAATATATGAAGTCTCTGTGGGAGGAGTGTGGGGTAACTTATAAGTTTACCACCCCTTACCACCCCCAAGGGAATGGGCTGGTTGAGAGATTCAACCGGACCCTCAAAGGCATGATTATAGGCCTAGAAGAGACCATGGGGCATATCTACAAGGCCCCGCGATAATTATCGCTCAGCGCACTTAGCGCGAGTATATTTATCGCCGGCTATCGCTGGATAATATCGCAGAGATAGCGCGTTATCATCAACGCCTATCTCCAATGCGATATAATATCCAGCGATAGAGGCAAAATGTGGCAATATCGCTGGAAATCCAGCGATAATCGCACAGCGATAGGCAAATCCTTGTAGATAGGGCCGGGTGGTCTCAACCTTATAATCCACCACCCATAGGCTATAATGGCTTAGTAAGAGTCAGAGCAGGCGTAATGAAACCTGCGATAAAAGCGGTTAGCGCTACTTTTACCGTCGCTACACAGGTTAGCGTGCAGATAGATAATTGGAGTAATGTCGGTTAGTGACATTTTCCACGTTATTTCTGTCAGTTACTCCCACTTTGCATATCATTAACGTTGCAGAGCTGGGCGTTGAGGAAACAGGCGCAGAGGCATACAAACACGCGCTAGCGTGTCTTTGCTGATAGGGCGATAAAATTATCGCCGCTTTTCGCCCGAAAACGGACACTAAAGCGGCGATAATTTTATCGCGGGGCCTTGTAGATATGCCCCCATGAGGTGTAAGTGGGACGTCCTCTTGCCATGCCTGTTGTTTGCTTACCGTGAGGTGCCACAGAAGTCCCTAGGGTTCAGCCCCTTTGAACTACTCTATGGTCACCCGGTAAGAGGGCCTCTGAGTCTGGTCAAGGAAGGCTGGGAGCAATCTCCCAGGAAACCTCCCCAGGATGTGTTTAGTTACATGCTGGCCTTCAGGAACCAGACTCGGCGTTTCAGAAAGCTTGCTGAGGCAAATCTGGAAGCCAGCCAGGAAGCGATGAAACGTTGGCACGATCAGAATGCCACTCTGATTGAGTTTCAGCCTGGTCAAAAGCTTTGGGTCATGGCCCCAGTGGAGCCTTGTGCACTCCAAGATAAGTGGACCGGACCATTTGAGGTGGTGGAGCGCGAGAGTCCTGTTACCTACTTGGTGGACTTGCGGTCTCCCCGGAACCCCTTGCGGGTCCTGCATGTCAACCGCCTGAAGCCCCACTTTGAGAGGTCCGAAGTGGGCATGCTCCTGGCCACAGATGCTGGGATGGAGGAGGAGAGTGAGCCTCTTCCTGACCCCCTGTGTGCAAAGGAGCAAGACGAGTCAGTGGAGGGTGTGGTCCTCCCTGCCACCTGAGCAACAGAGTGATTGTCGCCAACTGTTGGAACAATTTAGTGATCTGTTCTCCCTGGTGCCTCGTGTCACTGATTGGTGTGTCCACGAAGTGGACACTGGGGACAGTCCTCCTGTTAAGCACAAGGCTTACCGAGTGACTGACCGGGTTAGGGCATCCATTAAGGAAGAGGTTTCCAAAATGTTTGCTTTAGGGGTGATTGAGTCCTCTAGCAGCCCTTTGTCCAGCCCAGTGGTCATGGTACCAAAAGCTGCAGCGCCTGGTGCCACCCCAGAACTTTGGTTCTGCGTGGACTACCGAGGTCTCAATTCAGTCACAAAGACTGAAGTGCACCCCATCCCCAGAGCTGATGAGCTCATAGATCGGCTAGGGGCTGCACGGTACCTGAGCACGTTTGATTTGATGTCTGGGTATTGGCAGATCGCCTTAACTGATGGGGCAAAGGAGAGGTCCGCATTCTCCACACCAGATGGGCACTACCAGTTCAGAGTGATGCCCTTTGGGATGAAGAATGCCCCTGCCACCTTTCAGAGGTTGGTCAACAGGGTGTTGGATGGCCTGGAACATTTCAGTGCCGCCTACCTGGATGACATTGCAGTGTTTAGTTCCTCATGGGAGGACCACCTGCACCACCTCTGGGAAGTGTTGATGGCGCTGCGCAGAGCAGGCCTCACAATCAAGGCCAGTAAGTGCCAGATTGGGCAGGGTTCTGTGGTGTACTTGGGACATCAGGTGGGGAGAGGCCAGGTGGCGCCCCTACAGCCCAAGATTGAAACCATCCTGGCTTGGGAACCCCCAAGACCCAGACACAGGTGAGAGCCTTTTTAGGACTCACGGGTTATTACAGGTTTGTCAAGGGATATGGCAACATTGTTGCACCCTTGACTGAGCTGACTTCTAAGAAGCACCCCAAGATGGTGAACTGGACTGCCATGTGCACAGCACCTGTACTTCAGGCACCCAACTTTTCAAAAGAATTTGTTGTCCAGACAGATGCTTCAGAGCATGGTGTGGTGGCCGTTCTGTCACAGATCAATGAGGAGGGCCTAGAGCAACCTGTAGCCTTCATTAGTAGGAGGTTACTCCCACGGGAACAGAGGTGGAGTGCAATTGAGCGTGAGGCATTTTCTGTGGTCTGGGCACTGAAGATACCGGTTTGGGACTCACTTCCGGGTTCAGACAGACCACAGGCCCCTCAGATGGTTGATGCAGATAAGGGGAGAGAATCCAAAGTTGTTGAGGTGGTCCAGTTCCCTACAGGGTATGGACTTTACGGTGGAACACCGCCCTGGTACAGAGCACACCAATGCTGATGGTCTGTCCAGATTTTTCCGCCTTAGTGATGAGAACTCCCAAGTGGGTGGGTAGTTCTCCCCACATTTCAGCTGGAGGGGACACATTTTAGACCTGGCACCATTGGCGTGGGTCTCCCCTCCATTTCTCGCTTTTTGTCTCCTCTGTGTTTTGCTGGTGTTAGATGCCCTGGGCAGTGTGCCATGGCCATTCCGTGCCACAGCGCGAATGCTCCCTATGGTAAATTGACTGTATGAATTGATGTTCCCATAATTGGCTCATTTGGTTTACCTGTTAGTCTCTAGTATAGTGCACCATGCGTGCCCAGGGCTGGTAGACCGAATGCTGCTGGTGGGCCTGCAGAGCTGATTGCGCTACCCACAGAAGCAGCTTGTAAAGTGGAAAGTCGAATTTAGTATGCCTGAGCTCAGAATATTAAAGTACATCTTTTAGTGAGGGTTATTTCTATATTCTGTGTCTGAAAATACCACTTTGGGAAAGTGGGTATTTTCTTGCCTAAGTCTTCCAGTGTGCTCTGCTGTTATGTGTATTGGCCGTCTGGTTTTGGAGGGACAGGGTAGGTTGAACCCGACCTGGGTCGAGTAGAGAGATCTGCAGCTGGAGTATGGGGAGGGGTGACCCTTTGATCTGCGCAGGGCTGCACCTAGCAAGGTGAATGATGGCTCCCCCTCCCACGGTGCGTCTGATGGCAGACCCCCTCTCCTAAAGGGCAGGATGCCGCCTCGTAACCAACGTGCCCCCAGGACCTCCCCGAACTGGTTCTGACTGGGTTCAGTGACTTGTGACTTGTGGGAGAACAAAGACGAGGGGGGTATAAAGATGTGCGCAAAAACCCCCAAGGGTGTGTTACTTCTGGATGCCAAGACGAACCTCTGTCCGTGTAACTAGAGGGAAACTTTCATCCATCTTGCTGAAGCAACTACCCAAGGGCCTGATTTGAGCTCGCCTCCTGCTGAAGTCTCAGGGACATTAGACTTTACCCATCAGCCGTCTGGATTCCTATTTGAGGGGGATTTTACCCGCAGGTGAGACCTCTGTTGAGAATTCCAGAGCCTCTGGTTCTACTGCGGGGAACGCGGGCTGAAAGTCGCTATCGCTATTGTGGGCCACTGCAGCTGAGGAGCTGTGACGCTGAGTGCCCGCATTTGCCATCCTACGAAAATCATCGCTATCACTATTGTGGGCTGCTGCAGCTGAGGAGCTGTGCCGCTGAGTGCCCGCATTTGCCATCCTACGGAAATCATCGCTATCGCTATTGTGGGCCGCTGCAGCTGAGGAGCTGTGCCGCTGAGTGCCCGCATTTGCCATCCTACGGAAATCATCGCTATCGCTGTTGTGGGCTGCTACAGCTGAGGAGCTGTGCCTCTGAGTGCCCGCATTTGCCGTCCTACGAGAATCATTGCTATCGCTATTGTGGGCCGCTGCAGCTGAGGAGCTGTGCCGCTGAGTGCCCGCATTTGCCATCCTACGGAAATCATCGCTATCGCTGTTGTGGGCTGCTACAGCTGAGGAGCTGTGCCTCTGAGTGCCCGCATTTGCCGTCCTACGAGAATCATTGCTATCGCTATTGTGGGCCGCTGCAGCTGAGGAGCTGTGCCGCTGAGTGCCCGCACTAGTCACCACTTCCAGGATCTTGTTACCACCTGCGGGTACCACTGGGTGCCCACCTTAAAGCCCCGTCCCAGGATTATCGTGAGTGCACGCCGCGGACTGCTACAGCCGGGAGCTGTGGCCACTGCGAGTCCGCCTGTCATCACCGCAGCTTCCTTGTGAGGCTACGTGCCGTGCCCCTTTACATCTCAGGTACCTAGGGCCTGATTCACAGAACTAACTTACGTCAAAAACGTAAAGTTAGTACTTTTTGGTATTCACAGAATACACTTAGTCATTTTGGTATTCACAGAATGCACTTAGTCATTTTGGTATTCACAGAATGCACTTACTCATACTAACTTTATGTCCGCACTCGGGCCGGAGATTCCGGCCCGGAGGTGGAGATTCCGGCCCGATGGTGGAGATTCCGGCCGGTTGTGGAGATTCCGGCACATTCACTGCGCAATTTCATTAAAATTTATTTTATTTTCACTTTTTTTTATTTATACCCACCTTACGTCTTTCAGGTGGAGAAGCATTTACTGGGTTGCTTAAATTTAGTATGAGATCCGGCTCTTCTGTATAACTTGCATGAGTATTATCCCAGCACAACAACCGGAGGCCTTTTCTTTGTAATCTTTGTAATCTTCCTTTTCCTTATTTTAGATTTATGCCCACCCTTCCGGTGTATTTTCCCTTGGAAAATCAAGTAAACTTCTATATTTTCCTTAAATTATATGAATTCCTCAGATGTCTTTGTACTATTTGGACAAAAGTCAGAAAAAATCCCCCTTTCGGCAAATACTGATTATCAAACACTCAATCAGTGACTAGCAGCAAAATCACTCGATCACCAGAACAAAACACTAACACCCTCAATAGGCCAAGTGTTCAGAAAATACAAACATTTATTATGATTAAAAAGATATCATTGCAATTCATCATATACAGTAAAAAATTCCATAGTGTACATAAAAATAAAAACAGTAGTTAAAAAGTTAAAAACCACATTCTATACACAAATAACACACTCAGGAGAACCTGCAAGAAAAAATGCTCTCTTGTCAAAGATGAAGGCAGAAACATAAAACCCGGATCATTTGTTTTCTATACAATTATTATTCTGTGTACTCAATTATTTCGATAAACACATGTCTCCACAGTCTCTAGTTTGCCCTCTTTGTCTTGCGTCAACGCGTTTCGGTGGATGTTACTGATTTAGAACCACCTTCCTCAGGACAGGAATTCTCGTCTCCCATGTAAACTATTTGATCTATATTCAATAATAAAATAGCCATAAAAAACAGACAGTTAGCCCATTGAGAGTGTATGCTTTAAGAGAAAGACATTAAAACATAACTGCTATAGTCAGTGATCTATCTCTCATCCCAATAAGTTTAAAAAAACATCTAAACACATTAGACAAAATGCCATTCGCAAATAACTCCCCTAAATCGGGGGTAAATAAATCAGCAATAGTGTTTCTATCCTGGTGACCCAAACAGCAATTCATTCATACAGCTAAGAAAGACACATCCATACACAGTAGTTGTATTGTTAAATCACCCATACATTAATATCTCACTCATCTATATCAATCAATCAATCAATCAATCACAGAATTTGTAAAGCGCACTACTTACCCGTGAGGGTCTCAAGGCGCTAGGGAAAAAAGAAAAGGGGGGGGGTGCTGCTACTGGTCGAACAACCTGGTCTTGAGTAGCCTCCTGAAGGTCAACAGGTCTTGGGTCTGTCGTAGGCTTAGTGGAAGGGTGTTCCAGGTCTTGGCGGCGAGGTGGGAGAAGGATCTGCCGCCGGTGGTAGTTCTTCGAATGCGAGGGACGGTGGCGAGGGAGAGGTCGGCGGAGCGGAGTTGGCGGTTGGGGACGTAGAAGAGGAGTCGTCTGTTGAGGTAGGCTGGGCCAGTCTTGTGGAGTGCCTTGTGTGCGTGGTTGAGGAGTTTGAAGGAGATTCTCCTGTCGATGGGGAGCCAGTGCAGGTTCCTCAGGTGGGGGGTGATGTGGCTGTGGCGTGGTACATCGAGGATCAGGCGTGCGGAGGCGTTTTGTATGCATTGCAGCCGCTTGATGAGCTTGGCCGGGGCTCCCGCGTAGAGGGCGTTCCCATAGTCAAGTCTGCTACTGACGAGGGCCTGGGTGACTGTTCTTCTTGTGTCTGTCGGGATCCACCTGTAGATCTTGCGAAGCATGCGGAGGGTGCTGAAGCAGGAGGATGAGACTGCGTTGACTTGCTTGTCCATGGAGAGCGTTGAGTCGAGGATGACTCCCAGGTTGCGTGCGTGGTCGGTGGGTGTCGGGGCTGCTCCCAGCGTCGTTGGCCACCAGGAGTCGTCCCAGGCTGAGGGGTTGGAGCCGAGGATGAGGACCTCTGTCTTCTCCGTGTTCAGTTTTAGTCGGCTGATCTTCATCCAATCGGCGACGGCCTTCATTCCTTCATGGAGGTTGGATTTGGCGGCGAGGGGGTCCTTGGTGAGGGAGAGGATCAGTTGAGTGTCGTCGGCGTAGGAGATTATGTTGAGGTCGTGTTGTCTGGCGATGCGTGCGAGCGGGGTCATGTAGATGTTGAACAGTGTTGGGCTGAGGGACGAGCCCTGGGGTACGCCGCAGATGATCTCGGAGGCTTCGGATCGGAATGGTTGGAGGCGTTCTCTCTGGGTTCTGCCGGCGAGGAAGGAGGTGGCCCATTCCAGGGCCTTGTCTCAGATCCCTGCGTCGTGGAGGTGTGTGCGTAGAGTGCGGTGGCAGACTGTGTCGAAGGCGGCGGAGAGGTCCAGCAGGATGAGGGCTGCGGTCTCACCATTGTCCAGCAGGATCCTGATGTCGTCGGTGGCGGCGATGAGGGCAGTCTCAGTGCTGTGGTTGCTGCGGAACCCCGATTGGGATGGGTCCAGGATGCTGTTTTCTTCGAGGTATCGGGTTAGCTGTTTGTTGACGATCTTCTCGATGACCTTGGCTGGGAACGGAAGCAGGGAGATGGGCCGGAAGTTCTTGAGGTCTCTCGGGTCCGCCTTGGGTTTTTTGAGTAGGGCGTTGATCTCTGCGTGTTTCCAGCTCTCTGGGAAGGTCGCGGTGTCGAAGGAGAGATTGATGACGTTGCACAGGTGGGGTGCGATGGAGCTGCTGGCTTTGTTGAAGATGTGGTGCGGGAAAGGGTCTGACGGGGAGCCGGAGTGTATTGTGCTCATGGTCTTGATGGTGTCCCCGATGTTCACGCTGGCCCAGGATGGCAGGGGGTCGTGGTCGATGGTGTGCGGCGGGTCTGCTGCATCGATCTTAGTTGGGGCTGTCTGGGTGTTGAAGCTGTCGTGGATGTCGGCGATCTTGCGGTGAAAGAAGGTGGCGAGGGAGTCGCACAGGGGTTGCGACGGCGGGATGTCGTTGGTGTTGGAGCTGGGGTTGGAGAGTTCCTTCACTATGTTGAAAAGCTCCTTGCTGTTGTGTGCGTTGTTGTCGAGGCGGTCTTTGAAGGAGATTCTCTTGGCGGATCTATATCAATATTAGTGTTAGATAAAAATATATCTCTACCTGTATTTATGAAGCACACCAACTCCAGAAGAATTGCAGGTTAAACACCTTGCAACAATAATGTCAGAGGACAAATGTCTCTCCCTCTCAGGCCGTAAAAAACTGGCCAATCAATCTGCCAACAGACAATCCTGATATATCCTGGAATAGGTCTATAAGGGATACGTACCCCTGTAAAGAAATGGAGGCTTTAATAACTCATATAGTTCTACAGTTTAGTATAGTAAAACTCAGGCTATGTCATGTTACCTTTATATTTAAATTGAGCACCAAGCTTCTTAGGATAGTAGTAGTCTTCAGTCCATATGTTCTATGCCGATTATTCAATACAGGCTTTACTTTAGTTACTAAAAGGACAAAGGATTATAATACTAAATTGTTCCGTTTCAACCTAACTATTCATGGTCCTTCATGTCAAAGACCCCACTATTAACCACCAGGGTAATAATACGCCTAATTAAAATCATTTACATTTAGGCAACATTGCTATTCTTCAGACGTTTATAATATATATAAAAAAAGGAGAGACTAATACCTCAACTTTTAAATACTAGCATATACTCATAATCTATTTAAACCCCTCCGCTACTCATATTCCGATAATAATTAGTAAACCTGGCTATTCATAGCCCCGCAGCTAGTCAAACACTAACGCGAAGGAGGAAATAGGTGCCATGCAACTAACTCTAAATGATGTATTGCCCGGACTAAAGCAATAAGATGCCTAAATTAGAAATAATTTTTTCATAGGCAACAACGCTTTACTTCTCACGTTTATACTCTGCAGACTCAGGGGTCGATTCCGATTCGGGCCGGAAAAAGCACCGACCGACTCGGAGCCGGAAAAATTACCGACCGACACGTACCAGTGGCGCCCGACACGCCAAGTACGATGCAAGCCGCGATAAATCCGACCGACACGTCAGGAAACCAAGCCGACCGACCGAGCCGCTCGGAAAATAGCAATCCGGCCGGAAAAACACGCGAATTCAACCGACCGACACGCACCCGGAACAAATCCGACCGAATCGTACCCGCCAACTCCAACCCGCAAAGTACGATGCAAGGCGCGAAAAACACGACCGAGTCGGACGGAGGACAAGCCATACGACCGACACGCATACAAAACCGAGCCGAAGCAACACAATACACCGCGACCGACGCGTACGCAGCATACAAAACTGCACAAACACAGCGTGAACGAAACGGAAAACACCGTACGAGACCAATGCAGGGTCCGACTCGGTCACAAGAACGTTTCCAACATACACAAACAGCACAAAGGAAAAATCAACCAAAAAAAGGCCAAACAAGCAATTACCAAGCCAATAAATACTGGGGGGGGTGGGGACAGAGAACAAAGACACACCCACAACTCCACCTATATAAAGGACACAAATCACTACCATGAGCCTTTGCAAATGCCATTCCACTGCCAGCACCCAAGAGAAAGCAACCACACACCCACAGCTCATCCCTCACACAAGCCACACACCAGCAGCACACCAACAAATACCTACCTCACATACACCCAGCACAACACACACCCACACACCCTCACCTGCACACCAACACACACATCACCCACCATCACCACCCATCACCATGCCCCCCAAGAAGAATCACAAGTTCCTAGATTGTGAATTGGAAGTCCTGGTAGACGAGATCCTCAGGGTAGAGCCACAGCTGTTTGGCACATTGGTCCAACAGACCCCCATGTCGCAGAAAACCAAGATGTGGGAGAGGATCATCAACAGGGTGAACGCCCAATCACCATGTCGGCGCACAAAGAGCGACATCCAGAACAGGTGGTATGACGTGCGCAGGAGGGTACGGAAACTGCTGAAGCAAGACTACATCAACAGCCAACACACCGGCAGTGGCCCTCCTGCCAAGCCAATATACCTCAGGCCCTGGGAGGAGAAGGTGCGGGCCATCCTACCGCCAGTGAGCATATATGGACTAGAGGACATCCCAGAGCCTGGTGAGTACACAACAAATGTACACAATATACTGCCATAAAACACACACACATCACTGTCAAGGGGAAAGTCAAACCATGCACTCATAGCAATCACACAGCAACCAGAACAGAATCATCCCAAAATGTGTATGTCAGTCAGAGAAACACAACACATGCCATCAAAAAAGTCACATCCAACTGTGCCAACACATGTACAAACACAACCACAACTACAGCTAGGCAGTGGCACAAATAGAACCAACAAACACAGCCACACATGTAGCCACCACAACAACACCAACACACAGTGAAGACCACTCAAAGGAAGGAATTCTGTGTATGCTGGCCAAGTCAGTGTAGCCAATAGCATCATGGGAGTCGCAGTCACACATATTGCCCCCCACAACTGTCCCATCAACACCACCATGAACCATGCGCACATCACAGGGAGTGGAGAAGGACTCACAAGATGGCTGACACTGGCTACTGCTGTGAGGAGCACAAGGCCCTGCTGGCAACTGTGCACCAACAAACAGCAGGACACCACTGACTGACATCCTGAGAGACAACTTCCACTCCCTGCAATGCAAGCACGTTCCATGGTGGGATATCTGGCTGGCTGGGTGGGAAGGGGGACTTGCAGCACTGACCATAGTCACCAGCACCTCCCCTCACACCCCCCCAACACAAACTCCACAGTACCCACCTGGTAGAATGCAATGCCCTCCATCCTAACACAAGATCCCACAAAGCACCACCACCCTGGGTTATGTTGTGTGAAGCACAGGGACACTCTTGGGACTCTTAGCCAAACAACTGCCAGGACAACACTCCCAGCCATCCTGTCAGCACAGCCAGCCCACCCCACAGGGAAGCAGAGTCAAAAGGAAGGAAGCATGGGCATGCTGGGAAGGGGGTGGAGGCAATAGCATGATGGGAGTCGTAGTCAGACATTGCTCAGCCTCACAACTGGCCCATCAACACCACCCTGAACCATGCTCACATCACAGGGAGTGGAGAAGGACTCACAAGATGGCTGACACTGGCTACTGCTGTGGGGAGCACAAGGCCCTGCTGGCAACTGTGCACCAACAAACAGCAGGACACCACTGACTGACATCCTGAGAGACAACTTACACTCCCTGCAATGCAAGCACGTTCCATGGTGGGATATCTGGCTGGCTGGGTGGGAAGGGGGACTTGCAGCACTGACCATAGTCACCAGCACCTCCCCTCACACCCCCCCAACACAAACTCCACAGTACCCACCTGGTAGAATGCAATGCCCTCCATCCTAACACAAGATCCCACAAAGCACCACCACCCTGGGTTATGTTGTGTGAAGCACAGGGACACTCTTGGGACTCTTAGCCAAACAACTGCCAGGACAACACTCCCAGCCATCCTGTCAGCACAGCCAGCCCACCCCACAGGGAAGCAGAGTCAAAAGGAAGGAAGCATGGGCATGCTGGGAAGGGGGTGGAGGCAATAGCATGATGGGAGTCGTAGTCACAGACATTGCTCAGCCTCACAACTGGCCCATCAACACCACCCTGAACCATGCTCACATCACAGGGAGTGGAGAAGGACTCACAAGATGGCTGACACTGGCTACTGCTGTGGGGAGCACAAGGCCCTGCTGGCAACTGTGCACCAACAAACAGCAGGACACCACTGACTGACATCCTGAGAGACAACTTACACTCCCTGCAATGCAAGCACGTTCCATGGTGGGATATCTGGCTGGCTGGGTGGGAAGGGGGACTTGCAGCACTGACCATAGTCACCAGCACCTCCCCTCACACCCCCCCCCAACACAAACTCCACAGTACCCACCTGGTAGAATGCAATGCCCTCCATCCTAACACAAGATCCCACAAAGCACCACCACCCTGGGTTATGTTGTGTGAAGCACAGGGACACTCTTGGGACTCTTAGCCAAACAACTGCCAGGACAACACTCCCAGCCATCCTGTCAGCACAGCCAGCCCACCCCACAGGGAAGCAGAGTCAATAGCATGATGGGAGTCGTAGTCACAGACATAGCTCACCCCCACAACCAATGGGCACACAAATGCAGATACCCTGTGGAGACAGCAGATGTGAGGTGAACAGATACCATACCATGGCAGCAATGGGACACACAAACCATGATCACTGTGCTGACCGATGACCTAGGAGTCCCAGGGACAGCAGCGGAAACACACCAAACAACATACAGCCAATGGCACACCCAAGATATGCCAATGCAGTGGTGCAGATGCACAAACACAAACAGGCAGACCAACACTGTCATCATACACAGCAGGTGAGGGGTGGGGGTGCCAGTGTCCCCAGGCAACAACACAACACATGAGGAGAGCTGAATACCAATCATACAGATGTGCATACACTGCCACACTAAGGTAACTCATGGATCCAAATCCCCTATGTGGGCAAGCAGGCATTGACAGGTGAGAGGGAGCACAAAACACACATGTCACACAGGCACGTAGGAACAACAACTGACACAGCAAGTCACAGACACACCACAGCACCACCCCCAGGGCCCCCACAATGTGGTGACCCTGGGCTGAATAAAAATACCACTGTGATGACAAAGCTAAATGTCGTTCACACTGTGAACCACAGTCAGGTGTCCTGAGCAACTAACTACCATCACACCTACACAAGCACAAATCAATCAGCATGGCCAGTAAGCCAAGGCCAACATGGAGGCAGGGGACTAGCCGGGCAACAACTCTCATCTGCACACACTCAAGACCACACCCTCGACCTCCAACAATGTGCAGCAGTGAAGTACACATGCACTGGTGACATTGCACATGCACCCATGACTATTCCAGGGTGGTGGGTGGGAACCAAGGTGTAGAAACACATCACACATGGACACTCAACAAGACTCCTGAATGTCTGACACACTGCACACTACGCTGTACATGGACATGACGGCAATACCACACCGACCAATGGGATCCCAGCCACAGTCACACACCAATGAAGAAGCCAAGGTCACCCACAAAGAACACACATAGACAACAACCAACATTGCAGCCCGGACCCTAAGGAGTGCCAGCAGTCACACACACAACGTGTCACAATCACTGAAAGATAACACAAACTGGAAATCACATGACAGGGGCAAACAACAAGTGCCAAAGGGAAACCTGACTGTGACCCATCTGCGTCAGCACACAAACTCTGCCCTGACAGCAAACACACCTATGGGTGACACCCTGATGACCAGTAATGTGCCATGCACCCACATCACAGAGAACACAGGGAGAAGACTTTGGGGGAACATAGCTCAAGTCAGCAAGCATCACAAACAGGTACAACACTAGGGATCACAGCATGCGCAGATGAATGAAAGTGAACACACAGACATGCACATACAACACACACCTTGGGCGCAGGCAATGTCACACGTGTACACACTGCCATGAGGGGACTCCACTCCTGTGTGAGGAAAGCTGTGCCATATGTTGCCTCAGTAGGGCCCCATCATGTCAGCTGAGCACTTGGTCACACAATCAACAATTAGCACCAAATGAGGGCTCCCATCACATCAGCCTGGTCATGGATGTGCCAACGGAATCATCAGCACAGATCCAACACACTTGTATAGCAATGTTGCACTGACTACACGGATGAGTCCCTCCCCATTGATGCCCAAACCTGCATGTCCACTGGAGATGGCAACACGGTCAGGGAAGTAGACAAATGCAACGATGGCAGGCACAACAGATGTGCAGGGGTGGAAGCCACAGATATGAAATTGCCAATGTAAGTAGGAAACCCATTGCAAAATACTGAACACATGACACCCTCAGATGCTGCTATTGATGACATGGATACACCACATGATAGGACACATTCCCCCTGGACCACATGGGTTCCTGCACAGTAACACTTCATAATCATGAGACCAGATATCACCATCACTGCAGCAAGGGCATGGTTAGCTGCACCAACAACATGTACATCTGAAGCATGAGCACTAGAGAAAAGAAAGTTGCTTTATTCAGCATATGTGTTGTTTGATAACGACGTCCAGAAGAAATTAGAGCAAAGGCCAATGGCCAGTCCATTGTCAAAGTTCAAACAGGGTGACACTGGCAGATGTCACCCTACGCATGCCTGCACAATACCAGGGACAATCCACTAGGAGGGGCAACCGGGGGGCAGGCCAGGCACCGCAGGGACAGGATCAGGGCTCACCAGGGGAGTCAGGGAAGGGGTGGTGGGTGCTGGAGAGCCACTGACAACTGCAGTGGAGGTGTCTGACATGGTGTGTGCCGGCACAACTGGGGGCATGACTCAGATGTCGTGGGTGCCGGCACAACTGCAGTGGACCCTGCAGATGGGGTGGACAGGTCCGCCACTGCAGTGCCCAAGTCAGACAGGGCGGTAGTGGACTCCACTGCAGTGCCTACCTCCAGGGGAGGAGAATGGGGAACAGGCAAGGTGGGTTGGACAGAGGGGGAGGACACCCTCACCACATCAGTGGCACAGACAAGCGCAGCGGGGGTGTGGTGCTGGGAGAGCAAGTGGCAGGGGGAGAAGGCCGGAGCATCTTGGGGATGGTATATCTGTGGGTGGGGGAACCTGGGGCAGGGTGTGGTGGGGGCACCTGTGCAGTGGGGGCCTGAGGGATGGAGGACGGAGACCTTGTGCCTGAGCTGCAGGGCGGTGGCGGGGTCTTGCTCTTAGCACTCCGGGGGACTTGCGGGTGGGGGCCTCAGTCCGTCTGCGCCTGGGGGAGGGTGTCCGGGGGCGAGGGGCACTCTGCTCCGTGTGGGTGGGCTTCCTCTTCCCCCGGGATGCTGGAGCAGCTTCATCGGTGGGGAAGAGGCCGAGGTCACAGAGGAAGAGCTGCTGTGACTTTGGGGTTGCAGGTGAGGCAAGGGAGGGTGCTTTGGAGGGAGAGGGAACTGAGGACTGCGCAGTGCATGTGGATGCGTGTGTGTGTTCCAGGGCCCCATCCCCTGTGAGTCTGGCTTCAGTTCCCTGAATGTGCGTGCGTGTGCGTTTTGTCATTGGCGTGTGTGTCAGTGTGCTGGATGTGTGTGTGCTGGTGTGTGCCTGTGCCAGTGTGTGTGTGCCTGGGATGGGTAAGGTGCTGGGGAGTGTGGATGGAGCAGAGGCAGGAGGGGTGAGGGACCGTTTGAGGAGGGACACTGCTGCCGTCAGGGAGGAGTCCATGGACCTATTGCCCCTCTGTAGGTCAGACATGCCCGATGAGATGCCCTCCATGAACGACACCAGCTGAGTCAACAGCGCGGTGTGCGCATGGAGGACACTCAGCATGGCTGTCTGCCCTACATGGAGCTGGCGAAGGAGGTACACAGACTTCTCACTCAGGGCAGCAGGGGACACAGGGGCAGGGGGTGCGGTGCCTGGCCCAAAGGAGACACGCTCCCGGACATGGGAGCCTCCACGGACCTGGGGAATGGGAGCCGATGGGAGGGCGGTGGTGGTGCTGGTGGTGGCGGGGACAGCAACACTAGCTGGGGTGTGGTGGCTGCTGACACCCGCCTCCACAAGGGAGTCATCCTCCGAGTTGCTCTGGTCCTCAGCTGAGGTGGATGCTGCTGAGGACTCCTCGGTGTGGCTCCCCTCGCCCTCCGTGCCACTGGGTCCCTCCAACCACTCCTCGGCTGCTGACCCAGTCTGGCTCTCCGGCTCCTCCTGGTCCGTGGAGCTGTCCCCTTCCGTGGCCGTGGATGTATCTGCAAACAATGGGGAAACAGACAGACATCAGTCACCTGCACATAACGCACACACCACTGTGAGCACAGCACATCACAGAGCAAGCCCTGGCATCATTAGTTGTACATTGCTAAAAGTGCACTAATTGAACAGGAGAAGTCAATTGTCAGTCTGATGCCAAGCATGGCACTCACATCCCACATGGCCTTGCACCCATCTGTCTGGTGTCTGTTGGATTGCAACACCCCAGTGTTGACACATGCACCAAGTACACAGTAGTTGGACAGTGCAGAGGACACGGTGTGGACACATCACAGCTCTTGCCACTGAGTCAGTACAGGTTTACGGATGTAAGGGATGCCCAGAGTCAAATAGGAAATGCATGTGATGCATACCAGCGACAGACACCATGATGCACCCATGTCCTGATAGCCAGCGCCACTATGGTGTGCATGTAGCACATGTCACTCCCCTGCAGGATCACCAATCAGTAGACACATGCCATGGCGGAGGCATGACTGCAAAGTCATACATCACTGTCTCAGTGATGTATGACTTTGCAGCCAGACAACAACACTCTGCACTGTGTCACAATAGTAGGTCATGGGGAATGCAAGTCCTGGAGCTGCACAAGTGCACATGTACATCCCCCACAACACATCCTCTTAACCCTCATCTGTCCAGGTCATACCTATTGGACATATGGGAGACCTGTGACACTACCCTCTGAACCTGAGCCCCTCACACTCTGCTGTGCATGGGGAACAGCTGCCTGAACTTCACATTTACATGCCCCAGTCTGCATGGGCAGCTGATCAGACACCTATGTGTCACACAAGTATCGTCTCCTATGGTCACATCTCCAGTGGCATGCTGAGCCCCTACCAAGAAACTCCACAGCAGTCCTGGCGACTAATCCACAGCACACTGACACAGAGGCAGACACCTGAGGGGTCAAATCACTGTGCACAATGTGTCCTCTGATACACGGGAGTGGGAGTACAGAGTGTATTGTATGGCCTGGAGTAGGCATGACTGTCCAGCCCCACATGAATGAGGGATGAGCCCTGGACTGTAGGCAGCTGGCTAAGTATGTGTGACACACGTCATATACATACTCCTGGGGCCCAAACATTGTTCCCACCCGCAGCATGGGTGTGTGCCAGGTACCCCAGCCACATGTGGTGGATCAGCTCAGCAATTGGACCACAGATCAAAGTAACACGCTGAATACATGTCAGAATACAGGCATCGTGTAAGCAATGGACCCACCCATGATGCCCACCACAGAGTCAGGGAAACAGATGCTGTCTCCCACCTTGAGTCAAGCAAACTGCAAGGACACAGTCCTAAGTGACAGAATTCCCCTGCATGTAAGGGCCACACCTGGGTATCAGATGAGGAGTGGGCAGTGCACAATAGAGGGACATGGCTCCTGGACAACATGACTGCTGTACTGTGGCAGTTCAACCTGGCCCGAGGAGGGCACATAGCATGTTAGACAGAGTACACAGTGCAGTCTTTGACTCACCCCTCCTTGCTGCTCTCTGGCCTTCAGCTGCCCATCCAGGTCTGGAAAGACCACCGCCAGGATCCTGAGCATGTGGGGGGTCAGGGTCCGTGTTCCGCCCCTCCTGCGAGGAGGCGACAGCTTCAGCTGGACCCGTGCAATCCTCCGGGTCCAGCCCCGAAGGTCCTGCCACCTCTTTTGGCAGTTGCGGATCCGGCGCTTGTAGACCCCCACGGACCGGACAGCCCGGACGATGTCCTTCCAGATCTCATGCTTCCGATGGGCAGAAGCCTGTCAGGATGACA